>JAOTNS010001305.1:195000-242245 GCA_028476615.1 Culter alburnus
GACACGCTCCTGCAGAGAGAGAGAGATGACAGGAAACACATGATGAGCTCACGAGAGAGGGACGTATTAAAATGTTCACTTTAAAATAAGATTTTTACCTGGGGAACACATGGAACCAGGATGCACTATGGGAAGGAGGCAGTGTGATGCTTTGGGCAATGTTCTGCTGGGAAACCTTGGGTCCTGCCATCCATGTGGATGTTCCTTTCTGGAAGGTGCTCATAATGTTATGCCTAATCGCTGTGTCTATAAAATGGACACTTATAAACCTCTGAAATATCACTGCATTAGATACTAAGTATCATATCAAGTGTTATTCATTTGAAACACTGAAAGCAATTGAACAGAAGCTCATGTGGAGTGTGTGTTTGGACAGAATGAAAGTAAACACCTGCATGTGTGTGTTTGTGCTCAGAGCAAATGGCATCACAGCAGTCCCAGCACCTGCAGCGCCATGACAACCGCTTCTATCGTCATGGTGATAAAGACGACCTGACCTGACAGACCGCTGCTGCAGGAGTGGATATGATGTCAACCCATTTTATTTCATCACTCACACACACACACACACACACACACACACACACACACTGGATGCGGTCCAAATACCCACTTGACCTCATTTATCTCAGGTAAGAGTCCTTCAACTAACCAGTTTATCTTCTTTCACCTCCCATTTCCCCACTCGTACAGATGTTCACTCAAACTTCAATAAAAAGTCATTAATTCATTAATTAATTATTCATTAATGTCTTGAATCAACAAGCCTTCCAAAAACACAAGAAAGACTTGTTCAACATCTCACCTCAAAATCAACGGAACAAAATCATTTAAAATATAAATAAATTAAGCTCATTTTTGGGAATATTTGAAATATTCAAAGAGATTTCTTTGTGAGAATTTATCCATATAATAAACACAGAACTCATAATAATGTGATCAACAACAAACAAATCAACAACACTCATTAAGCAAACATTATTTTTATTCAATTATTAAACAATTTCATTTTTTATATACTTAAATTTTACAGTTCTTAAAATGATTTCATATTAAAAACAATACAAACACAAAATGGACTGTGATTTCGTACAAGCATTTGGAGGTATATTGTCATGTTTTGTTAGTCAAGTGTGTGTTTTTGCTATAATTTTGTAACGTAAGGCACATGTGAACCCCTTTATTGACAAACAAACAAACAAACAAGCACTTTGGTTCGTAAAACAGTGATCTCGCTTACTGTAAACTCACTGAAGGCAACAGATCTGTCTAGGCCCAAACATCTATTATTGCGTCAAGTAAACAAATACACTCGCAAATCTGTCAAAATACTTCTGGAGTGGCTAAAATCATCCTAAAACATTCCAGTGTTTGTTGGTATCATAAGGAAAAATATTCAGGAATAACACCGGAATGTTGAGATTTCTGAGCTCAAAGTGGCGACATAGTAAAACATGGAATTCCAGGACCTTGTTACATCCACCTTTGTTGTTTCGGAGTGACAATGCCAAATACTTTTGGAGTGGCTAAAACATCCTAAAACATTCCAGACTTTGTTGGTGACTTCAGGAATATATTTAGGAATAGCACTGGAATGTTGAGAGTTCTGAACTCAAAGCGGTAACATTCTGGAATTCCAGGAAGTCCACTTGTTACATCCACCTTTGTTATTTTGGCATGAAAGTGTAAAATAGTTCTGGAGTGGCTAAAGACATCCAACAATATTCCAGTCTTTGTTGGTATCATCAGGAATATATTCAGGAATGGCACTGGAATGTCAAGATATCCAAGCTCAGAGCGGTAACATTTTGGAATTCCACTTGTTACATCCACCTTTGTTGTTTGGTGAGAAAATTCAAAATACTTCTGGAGTGATTAAAAACATCCAAAAATATTCCAGTCCTTTTTGACATAATGAGGAAAAATATCCAGGAATAGCACTGGAGAGTTTTAAGCTCAGAGTGGCAACATTCTGGAATTCCAGGAATTCCACTTGTTACATCTATCTTTGTTGTTTTGGCGTGAAAATGTAAATTACTTCTGGAGTGGCTAAAAAGATCTTGAATCATTCCAGTCTTTGTTGGCATCATCAGGAAAAATATTTAGGAATAGGGCCGGAATGTCAAGAGATCTGAGCTCAAAGCAGCAACATTCTGGAATTCCACTTGTTAAATTAACCTTTGTTGTTTTGGAGTGAAAACATATAATTCTTCTGGAGTGGCTAAAAAGATCCTAAATCATTCCAGTTTTTGTTGGCATCATAAGGGAAAATATTCAGGAATAACACCGGAATATCAAGCGTTGTGAGTTCAAAGTAGTAACATTCTGGAACATTCTGTAATTCCACTTGTTACATACGTCATAAGGAAAATATTCAGGAATCAAAAGTGCTCAAAGTGGCAACATTCTAAAACATTCTGGAATTCCAGGAATTCCACAACTATCTTTGTTGTTTTGGTGTGAAAATGTAAAATTCTTCTGGATTGGTTAAAAACATCCTAAATCATTCCAGTCTTTGTTGGCATCACCAGAAAAAAATATCCAGGAATAGCACCGGAATGTCACGAGTTTTGAGATCAGAGTGGCAATATTATGGAATTCCTGGAATTCCAATTTTCACATCTACCTTTGTTGTTTTGGAGTGAAAATGTTACATTCTTCTGGAGTGGCTAAAAAGATCCTAAAATCATTCCAGTCTTTGTTGGCATCATTAGGAAAAATATTTAGGAATAGCACCAGAATGTCACGAGATCTGAGCTCAAAGCAGCAACATTCTGGAATTCTAGGAATTCCACTTGTTAAATCAACCTTTGTTGTTTTGGTGAGAAAAATCAAAATACTTCTGGAGTGGCTAAAAACATCCTAAAACACTCCAGCGTTTGTTAGCATCATAAGGAAAAATATTCAGGAATAGCACTGTAATGTCAAGCGTTGTGATTTCAGAGCGGCAACATTATGGAACATTCTGGAATTCCACTTGTTACATGTGTTATAATGAAAAAATATTCAGGAATCAAAAGTGCTCAAAGTGGCAACATTATAAAACATTATGGAATTCCAGGAATTCCACACATCCATCTTTGTTGCTTTGGTGTGAAAACGTACAATTCTTCTGGATTGGTTAAAAACATCTTAGATCATTCCAGTCTTTGTTGGCGTCACCAGAAAAAATATTCAGGAATGGAAGCTTCTGAGCTCAGAGCGGCAACATTCCGGAATTCCTGGAATTTCACTTGTCACATTCAGTTACAATCCAAGAAAGAAAAAGAGCAAGGGACGGAAGAAGTGGAAGGGAAAGTGTTAAATTAGGTGATTTCTCTGATCCGTAGCGTCTTTGTGTGAATCTTCTCACTCTTCCGAAGTAAACATGTGAAGTGCTCAAAACAATCAAAAAAGAAAACGTGAAAAATGAAAAGTATTTTGTATCTTTTGTCGTTTTATCCTCAGAATTATCTTGGGAACGTAACGCCCCTGTCAGGAATAAGTTATCATACCGAAGTCAAAGGTCAGTGGTGATGACCGGCGTGACCCCGTGAATCAGCAGGGTCGGACCCAGGTTACGCGTGAGCAGCTCTAGCTGACGCAGGTAGTCATGGTAACGACTGGTGTCAGCGGGAGGGCGGGGCAAATAGAGGAAGCGCACGGCGGGAGGGCCGAGCGGCTGGTCCAGGATGAGTTTGTTAACGGCTTGTAAATACTCGTCCGACACTCGTGAGGTGTTGGTCTGGAAACTATTAGTGAAAAAATTGTCGGCCTCGACTCCGCCCTCCTCGCTTTCCGGCTCTTCCTGTTCGATTCTCTCCGATCGCGTCTGCCGCTGCCAGTGAAGCGCGACTTGGGAATCCCAGGGAACTGTGTGTGAAGATATCCGCCTTCATCCTGAGGTCTTTCAGCAGGTGTCCGAGTTTCTGTTCAGTCCCCTTGAGGCTTCGCCCCGCCTCCACGCAAAGAAAAAGGCGGAGTCTTGCTTTCTGCCACGCCCTCGTCATGTTAAGAATGCAGGCGAGCTGAAGTAAAAACAGCGAGCACGTGTCGACGTACGCGGCGCTGTCCGGTCGCAAGAGATTCACCGGCCAAACGTCGACGAATATGGGCCCCTGGAGAGCGTGCGTCCGATCGAACTGATCGAAATATCGAGCTAGCGCGATATTCTTCAGCATCTTGATCGCGTCTGCGATGATGCACACGTACTCCTGAGGCCCGAGAGACTTCCCGCCCCAAACTCCGCCCCTGCCCACAGTCACGCCCCCTCGCACTGGCGGGAAATGGAAAGGCGAGTCGTTCTGGTCTTCTGGGTCATCGACCTGAGAGGAATTGTCATTACTCATCGTCAGGGTGGAGTCCAGGAGTTGGTCCTGAGGCGGGGTGTCGTCATAGAAACCCAAAACCACAGTGTTGGGTCTCATACCACCTGTGGATGACAAAATAAATACAAATAAACTAATAAACTAATGCTCCACTTATTCACTTCTGTTCATGCTGATTATTTTGAAAAACTCAATTAAAAAAAGTAAAAAAAAAGCAAACTAATAAATAAATTACACATATTTATAAAAATAAATAGATAAAAAATAAATAAAAATACACACACACAAATATATATATATAAATAAAAAAACACACATTTTGTATTATATTTTTTTTCACTGAAATTCCAGCAAAATGCCGACATTGTGATATATGCTGTTTCCGTGATATAAAATAACTGGTGTGAAATATGGAGACGTTTGGTGACGGGCGTCTGTCACTCACCGAGTCCTGAGATGAACAGCAGGTGTTGAACTCCATGTCTGATGGAGTCTGCCAGCGTGAGATTAACAAACGCTTTAATATTCAGATGATCCACCAGAGACAACCAGGAGTCATACTGAGACTGCAGCGGATCAGATGGGAGAATGTCTGGAGAGACCGACAGAGAGAGCGTCAGTGCTTCCATACAGATTATTACAGGTTATTTTCATCTTAATATTCATGTATCACACGTGTCGCCTGCTGTCAGTTACCACAGGTCATCATTCAGACGACGTACAGCTCAAATAACACACGTTTGAGTGTTTGAACAAACTATAAATGATGGTCTGTTAATCAACAGGACGTCTTCATGAGTTTTACCCAGGTCTCCCAGCTGCACGTGTGCCAGCACATAGAGGCCGCTCTTCTTGATGTCGTTGATGAAGGTGATCAATCCCACACTGCACCTGGGGTTGGACACCATCAGCAGCACCTGAGGCCTCCAGAACTTCACGTGATCTTTACGAACATCCAGCATCAGCAGGTACTTACGCACCTGGAAACACAAACAAGAATCTGGTTTATAGGACTACTAGCAGTGTGTGTGTGTGTGTGTGAGAGGCTGTAATAAGTTAAGTGGCTGTAATAGTCCTGCATGTGTGTGTGTGTGTGTGTGTGTGTGTCCGGTGGGAGCACACATCTCTTGGCAGGGCTCTGTTCTGGAGCGGCTCCAGCGGCGCAGAGGACGAAGGCTGTACCTGGTGGAAGATGAGCGCCTGGCTGATGCAGCCCCAGCTGCTGACGGGACTCAGGTAATGGATCAGCAGCAGCAGCAGCAGCATGAAGGCGATACTGGCAGACGCGTAGATGGCGTTGATCAGGAACATCATCACGGCGCAGCCGATGATTCCCAGAACACACGTGTGCCAGGTGAAATACCTGAATGTCGGCCTGCGGCGAGACGGAGAGAGAGTTTTGGTGCGGATCAGAGTCTGTTTGGACGTTTTCTGGGTATAATTCAGATGGTTTCATAATCAGTACTACACCAGTTCTTGGTAGTGTGAGCATTTCAGAGTAAACTGCCCTGACATTTTAAAAAAAAACTACTGGTATATTTCTGGAGCAAGTCAGAAACAAGAAACAATTTATTATATACACACACACATACATACAGTGGTGTGAATAAGTGTTTGCCCCCTTCCTGATTTTTAAATTTTTTTTGCATGTTTGTCACACTTTAATGTTTCAGATCAAACAAATTTAAATATTAATCAAAGATAACACAAGTAAACACAACATGCAGTTTTTATTATGAAGGGAAAACAAAATCCAAACCCACATGGCCCTGTGTGAAAAAGTACTGTTAAAACATAACTTTACTGTGGTTTATCACACCTGAGTTCAGTTTCTCTAGCCACACCCAGGCCTGATTACTGCCACACCTGTTCGCAATCAAGAAATCACTTAAATAGGACCTGCCTGACAAAGTGAAAATAGACCAAAAGATCCTCAAAAGCTACACATCATGTTGAGATCCAAAGAAATTCAGGAACAAATGAGAAAGAAAGTCATTGAGATCTATCAGTCTGGAAAAGGTTATAAAGCATTTCTAAAGCTTTGGGACTCCAGTGAACCACAGTGAGAGCCATTATCCACAAATGGAGAAAACATGGAACAGTGGTGAACCTTCCCAGGAGTGGCGGCTGACCAAAATTACCCCAAGAGCGCAGCGACGACTCATCCAAGAGGTCACAAAAGACCCCACAACAACATCCAAAGAACTGCAGGCCTCACTTGCCTCAGTTAAGGTCAGTGTTCATGACTCCACCATGAGAAAGAGACTGGGCAAAAATGGCCTGCATGGCAGAGTTCCAAGACGAAAACCACTGCATTTTAAAATTTTTGCAATTTTAAATATAAAATCATTTAAACTTATTTTAAATAATTTTATAAATTATAATTAATATAATATAAAATATATGTTAAAATATTAAAAAAAATGTGTACAGTATATATATAACTTAAATATTGCATTTTAAATATAACATTACTTAAAATTAAAATATAACATTACTTAAAAAAAAAAAATAATAAATAATATATATATATATATATATATATATATATATATATATATATATATATATATTATAGTACTTCTAAAAATATATCACTATTTTAAATCATTTCAAAATTGTGATATATAGTGATATAAAAAGTTATATATCATTTTGCTGATATCATCAGACAGATATAGATATCAGAGTTTTAGGTTTACTCTAGTGAACATGAAGAAATCAGTGCTTGAGCGTCACAGATGTGGTAAATGCACTAATTAGCAGAACTGAACCGTTATTGATGTATAATTTGCCCATTAGAGTCTAACGCAGCTGAAATTACTCAATGAATGCATGTAAAAACTGGTTTTGGTGAGCAGCTCTTCACATCTCTCTCTCACAGATGCTGTTGTATTAATGTGGAAGTAAACAAACAGACAAAGGGAGGAAAACAAGAGTAGAAAAAGAGATGTAAACAACACTTTCTATCTTTACCACTTTCTCCTCCTGAGTCATTATCTATTTACAGAAATATTCCAGATTAAATACTGCCAGACATTTTCTTTTCTTCTATTACACAACTATGGGAGCAAAACACACACAAACCCCAGTGTGTGTTTGATCAGTAAGCACACCAGCGTCTAACACACACACTCTGACGTCTCTAAAAGCACCTCGTCTCTGTCTTTTCACGATTCAGCTTCATTGAGCTTCATTAGTAGCTCAAGTCGTTTAGAGATGTCGCTCGAGGAGGAAGCAGGTCAAAGTTCAGCCACGTGTGTTTGTGTAAATAACAATGAGTGTATTTGTGTCTGTTTGGAGCATTGAGAGTGTTTGTGTGGGTTAAATGTGTGTTTGTGAGAGAGTCATTATAACAGCAATTACGAGTTTGTCTTTAATGGATTTTCATCATGTAGAGGGGTCAGTGTGGGGTCAAACCCAGCGAACAGTTTGTTTTATCCCATCGAATGGATTGTTTTAAACCAGCGGACGAGTTGTTTTAACCCGTCGAACGGTTTGTTTTAACCCGTAGAACGTGTTGTTTTAACCCGTCGAATGGATTGTTTTAACCCGTAGAACGTGTTGTTTTAACCCGTCGAACGGATTGTTTTAACCCGTCGAACGTGTTGTTTTAACCCGTAGAACGTGTTGTTTTAACCCATCGAACGAGTTGTTTTAACCCATCGGACGAGTTGTTTTAACCCATCGGACGAGTTGTTTTAACCCATCGGACGAGTTGTTTTAACCCATCGACGAGTTGTTTTAAACCCATCGACGAGTTTGTTTTAACCCTCGATTGTTTTAACCCATCGGATTTGTTTTAACCCGCGGACGAGTTGTTTTAACCCCGGACGAGTTGTTTTAACCCACGACAGTTGTTTTAGACGAGTTGTTTTAACCCTCGACGTGTTTTAACCCATCGGACGAGTTGTTTTAACCCATCGGACCCCATCGACGAGTTGTTTTAACCCATCGAACGAATTGTTTTAACCCTCGACGTTGTTTTAACCCATCGAAAGTTGTTTTAACCCATCGAGTTTTTTAACCCATCGACGAGTTGTTTTAACCCATCGAACGAGTTGTTTTAACCCGTTTTTTAAACCCATGGATTTTGTTTTACCCATCGATGTTTGTTTAACCCAGGATGTGTGTTTTAACCCAGCGGAGTGTTGTTTTAACCCTCGATGTGTTGTTTTAACCCATCGAACGGATTGTTTTAACCCATCGAACGGATTGTTTTAACCCATCGAATGGTTGTTTTAACCCATCCCCATGGTTTTGTTTTAACCTATCGATGAGTTGTTTTAACCCATGTGTTTTTAATCGAACGATTGTTTTTAACCCATCGAACGAGTGTTTTAACTCAGTGTTTTTGTTTAACCCATCGAACGTTGTTTTAACTCAACGTTTGTTTGAACGTTGTTTTAACCCCCATCGAACGGATTGTTTTAACCATCGAACGAGTTTTTTTTAAACCCATCTAACGAGTGTTTTAACCCATCGAACGGATTGTTTTAACCCATCGAATGAGTTGTTTTAACCCATCTAATGAGTTGTTTTAACCATCGAACGAGTTGTTTTAAACCCATCGAACGTTGTTTTAACCCATCTAACGAGTTGTTTTTAAAACCCATCGATTGTTTTAACCCTCGAATGAGTTGTTTTAACCCATCTAATGGTTGTTTAACCCATCGAACGAGTTTGTTTACCCATCGAACAGTTGTTGTTGTTTTAACGAACGAGTTGTTTTAACCCATCGAACGAGTTGTTTTAACCCATCTAACGATTGTTTTAACGAGTTGTTTAACCATCGAACGAGTTGTTTTAACCCATCGAACGAGTTTGTTTAACCCATCGGACGAGTTGTTTTAACCCATCGGACGATTTGTTTTACCCATCGTTGTTTTCCCATCGACGATTTGTTTTAACCATCGAACGAGTTGTTTTTAACCCATCGAACCCCTCGTTGTTTTAACCCATCGAACGAGTTTTTTTCGAACAGTTGTTTTTAACCCATCCGTTGTTTTAACCCTCGTTTTTTTTTAACCCATCGAAGTTTGTTTTAACCCAGTGTGTTGTTTTAAACGTTTGTTTTAACCCATCGAACGAGTTGTTTTAACTCAGTGGACGGTTTGTTTTAACCCATCGAACGAGTTGTTTTTAAGTGGACGGTTTGTTTTAACCCATCGACATGTTTAGTTTTGTTTTAACCCATTTGTTTTAACCCATCGAACGAGTTGTTTTAACCCATCGGACGGTTTGTTTTAACCCATCGAATGAGTTGTTTTAACCCATCGAATGAGTTGTTTTAACCCATGTTGTTTTTAACCCATCGAACGAGTTGTTTTAACCCATCGGTTGTTTTAACCCTCGAACGATTTTTTTAAACCCATCGAGTTGTTTTAACCATCGAACGAGTTGTTTTAACCCATCTAACGAGTTGTTTTAACCCATCGAACGTTGTTTTTAACCTCGAACGAGTTGTTTTAACCCATCGAACGAGTTGTTTTAACCCATCGAACGGATTGTTTTAACCCATCTAATGAGTTGTTTTAACCCATCTAACGAGTTGTTTTAACCATCGAACGAGTTGTTTTAACCCATCTAACGAGTTGTTTTAACCCATCGACGGATTGTTTTAACCCATCGAACGAGTTGTTTTAACCCATCTAACGTTGTTTTAACCATCGAACGAGTGGTTTTAACCGGTTGTTTTAACCCATCGGTTGTTTACCCATCGAATGAGTTGTTTTAACCCATCGAATAAGATTGTTTTAACCATCGTTTGGTTGTTTTAACCCATCGAATTGTTTTAACCCATCTAATGAGTTGTTTTAACCATCGAACGAGTTGTTTTAACCCATCGAACGAGTTGTTTTAACCCATCGAATGGATTGTTTTAACCCATGAGTTTGTTTTAACCATCGAACGAGTTGTTTAACCCATAAACGAGTTTGTTTTAACCCACGTATGTTTTGTTTTTAACCCATCGAACGATTGTTTTAACCCATCGAACGAGTTGTTTTAACGAACCCATCGAGAAACCCATCGACGAGTTGTTTTAAACCCATCGAACGAGTTTGTTTAACCCATCGACGAGTTGAGGTTTTTTAACCATCGAACGAGTTGTTTTAACCCATCGAACGAGTTGTTTTAACCCATCTAACGGTTGTTTTAACCCATCGAACGGTTGTTTTAACCCATCGAATGAGTTGTTTTAACCCATCGAACGAGTTGTTTTAACCCATCGAACGAGTTGTTTTAACCCATCTAACGAGTTGTTTTAACCCATCGAACGGATTGTTTTAACCCTCTAAGGTTGTTTTAAACCATCGAACGAGTTGTTTTACCGAGTTGTTTAACCCATCTAAGTTGTTTTAACCATCGTTTGTTTTAACCCATCTAACGAGTTGTTTTAACCCATCGAACGAGTTGTTTTAAACCATCGAGTTGTTTGTGTTTTAACCCATCGAACGAGTTTTTTAACCATTTGTTTTAACCATCGAAGTTTTTTTAAAACCCATCTAAGATTTGTTTTAACCATCAACGAGTTGTTTTAACCATCGAACGAGTTGTTTTAACCCAACGAGTGTTTAACCCATTTGTTTTAACCATCGAACGAGTTTTTTTAACCATCTAACGAGTTGTTTTAACCCATTCGAGTGTGTTTGTTTTAACCCATCGAATTGTTTTAACCAGAGTTTTGAACCCCATCGAGTTGTCGATTGTTTTTTGTTTATAAAGTTGTTTTAACCCATCGAACGAGTTGTTTTAACCCATCTAACGAGTTGTTTTAACCCAGAGTTGTTTTAACCATCGAATAACCCATCTAATGAGTTGTTTTAACCATCGAACGAGTCCCAAACGAGTTGTTTTAACCCATCGAACGAATCGAACGGTTGTTTTAACTGAGTAACAAACGAAAAAAATTGTTTTAACCATCGAACGAGTTGTTTAAACGAACGAGTTGTTTTAACCCATCGAACCCCGAACCGAATTAACGAGTTGTTTTAGAGTTACCATCGATTGTTTTAGCCATCGAACCCCATCGTGTTTTAACACAACCCATCGAATGGTTGTTTAACCCAGCATTTTTTAGGTATGGGTGTATATTTGTAATCAATTATTTTACTAATATATGATTATTAGTAAAAGAAAACTAATGAGATAAAACTGAGATGTAAAATAATGTTGAACACGTTCCCCAAACACTTTCCGATAGCCCCGCCCCCAAACACATGCCATTGGTTGAGTCGCTGTCTCATGTCATATCTATTTGTTTAGTGTAATTCCATATCATGCTCTTCATATGAAGTACTTTACAGTTTAAATTTTTTACAACAATGAATATTAATGAAGAATGTGTAATTAACTGTCCTGAAAATAATGTCAGAAATACTTAATGGATTCAAATGGCTTAATTTTTATTATGCAAAATATAATTTTTTCTCTTTCTTTTGATTTTGGCCTGAAATATGACCTGGATACATTCTTGAAAGATTTTGCATGATTCTCTCTCTCTCTCTCTCTCTCTCTCTCTCTCTCTCTCTCACACACACACACACACACACACAGAGAATCTCATTCCAGTTTTCCCCTCAGTCTCTTTCACACTCCCCCTTTCGATTCCTCTTTTCTTTTCATTTATCTGCCATTTCACTGGCGTCTGTTTCGCCCTGTTTGTGTCTTTCTTCTCTTTCACTTCCATTCCTCTTTCTCCTCCCTCCTCGTCTCCTCCAGCGCCACTCTGAGCAGCAGCAGCAATTATGTTAAAAGCCAGCAGATCTGCACTCAAAGTGATGTCACCCTGCTCATGTCAGCAAAAAGCAAACTTCCCGCTGCCAAAATGACCCGTGCGACACACTCACACTCACTCGGCAGAGGTGTAGAAACTCACAGCGTTTCAATCAGCATCTGATTAGAGGGGACAGTAGAATCAGTTGAAGGGGCCATTAATCAGTTTAATTGCTTTCTTCATTTCAATCAACCAATTAACAACGTGAGGAGCAACTCATTTTCTGACTTGAAGGTATAATATAACAGACATGCCACAGGAGCTCCGTCACACACCAAACTCATTAAATTGACTAACTTTTCAAGGGAAAAGTGCCAAATGCGTCAGGCTGACTATATGAGAGTTTATCTTTTTCAAATAAATGCTGCTCTTGTGAAAAAATCTGAAGCAGCACAACTGTTTTCAACACTGATAATAATCATAAATGTTTCTTGAGCATCAAATCATCATATTAGAATGATTTCTGAAGGATCATGTGACACTGAAGACTGGAGTAATGATGCTGAAAATTCAGCTTTGATCACAGGAATAAATTACACTTTACTATATATTCACATAGAAAACAGCTGATTTACATTGGAATAATATTTCAGAATTTTTACTGTATTTTTGATCAAATTAATGCAGCTTTGGTGAGCAGAAGAGACTCTTTCAAAAACATTTTTATGGACACCAAACTGTGTACAAATTTGCAAATTAGCACAGAAATTCACAAACGGCCATGAAAACGTCTTTAACGTTCCCTGATTTCATTCAGCAGTGATCTCGGTCCAGCTGTGCTGATCATGTTCACACAAACATCAGAACTAAACAAAACAACAGGTGCTGATCAGAGTCTTCCTCACCTGAGGATCCATCGCACAAACAACAACACAAGTCTGGCAGCGTTAAAGCCTGTGAGGAAGAACAAATCTCTGCGTTTGACTGCTGTGGTTTGAGGCATAAACTTAGTACCAAATGAACCAGATATTTTCTGTTATTTGTGTTTTTCAAGAATTTCTGTACAGATCGACCAGGGCAGCTGTGCACAATATTTCACTGTTAAACCCTATAAATTAAAGTAAGAAAACTGAGGAAAAAGTTCAACTGAAAACAATATTTATAAGTTTAAGTGATATTATTTCAGTTGAGTCTAAAAAAACAAAACATTTCTAAATATTAAATTACACTATACACTGCAAATAATTATTTTCTTAGTTTGTGTTTCTGTCTTGTTTTCCAGCACACATATCTAAACATTATTAAATCAAGATACATTCACTGGAGAAGAGAAATGATGCAAGATATTAAGTGTTGTTTACTGAAAATGTATCAAAATGAAGTGAGTTTGAGCTTAAAACAAGAACAAATATTTGCCAATGCTGTTTTTCTTTTGAATTAATTTATTTTTCTGACCCCACTGGCAGATTTCTGTTCTTGTTTTAAGCTCAAACTCACTTCATTTCAGAAAACAAGAATTATATCTTAAGTGCTTTTGCTTCTCAAGTAAATGTATCTTGATTTAAGAATTTTTACTTTTTATCAGAAAAAGACAAAAAGCAAGAAAAACATTTTGCAGTGTAAATTTGTGTAACTGAAACATAACTTTATTTAATAAAATAATTAAAATTAGAAACACCAAATTAACTTAAAACTAATGCATATGAATCAAATAAGTTTGGTTCAGTTATTGAGTTGACATAACTAATGTATTTTTAGTAAACATTCAGTAAATTTCATTGTTAGATTTTAGTGTGATAAAGTTTTTCCCAAAACTATTATTGTCTACAACTTAGGATTTTCTCACCCTTAAATGTAACATAAAAACAGAACAAAATATATTTTTTATTTTTTAGGGGGGAAATGTTGGTCTTAAACCATGTATAAAAAACAATTCTTATGAGTTTAAGTGAACTTTTTTAATTTGAGTCTAGAAAAAAAAAAAAAAAAAAAAAAAAAAATATATATATATATATATATATATATATATATATATATATATATATAAATATAAAACTTTGTGTAACCGAAATAACTATTTAATAAAATTATTAAAATGAGAAACATCAAATTAACTTAAATCTCTTGCATATTAATCCAGCATAAAACACAATACGTTTGATTCAGTTATTGAGTTCACATAACTTTTTACTATAAATTGCAATTAATTTTTAGCAAACATTCAGTAAATTTCAGTTAGATTTTACAGTGTTGTTAAGTTTTTTTCCCAAAACTATTATTGTCTATGATAACACTAAACAATAAGTGTCTCATTCATAAACATTAGTTAATGCATTAACTAACATGAACAATGAGCAATTAATTTTTACAGCATTTAATGTTAGTTAATAAAAATGTTAGTTAGTTCACAGCGCATTAACTAATGTCAACAGACACAACATTCAACCTTAAAAACTACCATTAACTAAGACTGATAAATGCTGTTGAAGTATTGTTCATCGTTTGTTCATGTCTACTAATGTGGTTAATTTATGTTAACGAATGAAACCTCATTGTAAAGTGTCACCTTCAGTATTTTCTAACCCATAAACAGAACATAAAAACAAAAGTCTCAGTTTTAATCTGTAATGTGGACCAGACTTTATGCTGATTGTCAAACGACTGAAAATGCGCAGCTAGTAGAAGAATGGCATCATGTTAAAGCACAAAACGATTGAGTTTTCTCTTCAATTCTCTGCTTTTCTTCCCCTCTTTTTCTTCCCTCTTAATTTTGATTGATGAGCATCTGTCAGTTTGTTTTCTTTCTCTCTCTCTCATTTTTTCTCAAAAGTTTCATCTCATTAATTCTGGACACACCGAATCTCTTGGACTCAGAATCGCCTGCGTCTACTTAGACAGGAACGCAGCCAAAACACAAACCGCCTCATCTGAAATTCAGTCCAACTCCAAACCGCCGGAGTGAAAGATCAGCCGTTATCCTCGAACAAAGAAAGCCAAGAAACACCGTCACATTTAGATATCAGCAGTGTTTGTGTTAAACATGGGTCAGGAACACATCAGGATCATTTCATTAGTGAACATCTGATAATCTTAGCAGAGAGAAGTCTGGATTCCGTCAAATCGGGAACAGATGAAGCCCAGTCACGGATAAAGCCGGTTTGGCACTGGACTAAACAGATGTTCACAAAACCAGATGTGAATCCATTTCTCACAGTAGATACTATAGTGAATCTTTAAATTTATTTCCATCTACAGTTGAAAAATTTAATCAAAATGAAGTGAGTTTGTGTTTAAAATAAGAACAAATATCTGCCAATGTGGTCAGAAAAAATAAACTTAATTTAAAGGAAAAACAAGATTATTTTTCTGAATCTATTAGCAGATATTTGTTCTTGTTTTAAGCACAAACTCACTTCATTTTGACACATTTTTCAGTATAACAAGACTTGTTACTGAAAAATCTCTTGCGTCATTGTTCTTCTCCAGTAAATGTATCTTGATTTAAGAATGTTTAGATGTTTGTGCTGGAAAACACTGAGGAAGAACATCATTATTGCAGTGAACGCCTGACGCTCGTGGTGTTTTCTGCGTAAAAACTATCATCAAATACACAGAAACTCACTGGTCTTCACTACAACCCGCCAAAATACTAAAAAATAGTGTTTTTTTATTTTATTTTATGTTTTCAGTTTAAATTAAGAAATTGTGACAGAAATATATTACAATTGTACACTAGAATGTAATTCTCAAAGTAATAATAATAAAATTAATGAAACATGATTTAATTTACACAGTTAATCTCTGTTGTGCAGCACTTTTTTGCCAAAAAATAAATAATAAAAGGAATTGTAAAATTTTCAATTTATTACATTTTAAAACATTAATTATATATATGATGAAATCCCCCAAAAAATTAAATAGAAAACATGGCATTTGGGAAAAATTAAGACTGATTTCAAAGGGCCTTCAGATTTTTATTTTTGTTAATAGTTTTAATAAATTGTTGTTAAACTGTATAATTTTCATGATTTCAATTAATAAGAATGTTTTTAATTACTAAAATTCAAATTTAACCATTAAAATAGAATCCATAAAAACTAAAGCACAAACAGAATTTGAGAAAAAATAAAATGTATTTCATAGGGCCGTTACTTTGTAATTTTTGTTTATCTTTTAAAAAATTGTTGCTAAATTGTATAAGTTTCATGATTTAAATGAATTAGAATTCTTTTTGATTACTAAAATTAAAAATGTAATCATTAAAATAGAATCCAGAAAAACTAAAATGGAGAAAAACATTGATTTCTTAGCCCTAATCCTGCTTCTAAAACACAACTTTAAAACTCTCTTTTGCCAGATTTTCCTGTGAGTGCAGCAGCCCAGATCCAAAACACACACACACACACACACACACACACACACACACACACACACACACACAGCTCTCTCCCATGTTGACGATAAACTTTGGAGTGGTTCAGCTAAATTAACTATGCTAATCACGGCGGTCTCTCTGGAGATTTGAACACTAAATGGCTTTTAATCTAACATGCCTCTGCAGACACAACAAACAACACTGAAAAACAATCGACAGCAAACAGAGCGCACTCGGCTGCAGGGAAGCCCCGCCTCCTCAACACTCCCAGCCAATCAGCCACTGGGAGCTGAATGTGTTTAACCTTGACCTCTGACCTTGAGTCAATAGGGCAGCACATCGTCAATATTGATCAGGACACGCACAGAAAGCATGTCGGACTTTGCCATTAAAGGATTTGACACGGTTCGATTAATAAAACAGAGATGCATCACCTGAAGTTCGGGGCGGACGCCCATTCCAGCGCCAGACAGGCCAAATCCACAGTGGCGTAGACCAGCAGGAAGAAGATGCTGACGATACTCGCGATAGTGTTCAACTTCCCTGAGAACAACACCAGCTGAGACACACAGAGAGAGAGGGTTTGGTCATCATCATCACTAGCCACCGCATACACACTCATCTCCAAATCCCAAATCCTAGAGCTGCAGAGCTAAAACTAATAAAACTATGACATAAAATACAATATATTAGATGAAAAATTAGCTGCATCATAACTGCTGCCTATGTAGGCGGCTCACTAGGGTTTGGAACAGAGCCCTTGTTTCACTATATTCTACTCATCTCTCATTAAAATGCACACAGTGTCCAATAAGAGTGTGTGTGTGTGTGTGTGTGTGTGTGTGTGGTTGCTCTAATTCAGACATAGTGTTATTAAGATATTGGCTGAGCATTATCCCTCATATTGAGTGCTCTTCTTTAAAGCCCTCGTATATAACACTAAGACTCGCTTAAGTGTCGGAGATAAATTGAGCGTTTATGAGGCAGAACGCCGCGGCTGCGTCTCAATCCAAACTCAGGGTCACACGGAAGAAACGCGTCCAGATTCCTGAGGAAAATGGGTTTTGAAAGCGTTGCGTGTTTTTGGACGTCACGAACACGTCTGGAAAATTTCCAGCGCTTTAATCTGCCGAGTCACCATCCGCTTATAAGCGCTACTCCGAGTGCATTATGGGAGTTTAACCCTTTTTTAGTACATTTTCAGACAAAAAACGATAGTGGTACAAGTGACACTGTGCTGTATAAAATGATTTTTCAAACAGAACAAAAATTATTGGAGTATGTTGTGCAAGAAAATATTATTTCAGTCGTTCTTTTATTCAAGTGCTGAAACTCTATTGTAATTGATACATTTTCTGAGGATCATCATTCTCCCCTAAAAGTGATCAGATCAAACCGTAAGTCGTAGAGACTTGAAGCTTTGAGGGCTGGTAGTGCTCACACCGTCTACAACGTCACCAAGACTCACCCTGATCGGCCTGACGGGGGCGCTACAGCGCTCAAAAGTACGAAATCGTTCATGACTCCTTCAGATTCACTCGTCGTTCTTTGGGTATTTTGGATTTTTTGAAAAACTTTCTTTTGCAATCTAGTCCTAGGTTCTTGACCTGATCGGAACCAAATCAGTGCAGCAAGATTCTCCGCTGATTGTCAATAATATTAAAAAAAGTTGAAATTTCGATTCACGGTCACTAAGGGGTGCCAACACATTTGAAGTGGGCGGAGCCACTTTTACTAAAATGGCTATAACTCGTGAACAGAATGAGATATTTTCACCAAACTTGGCACACCCATGTAAGAGCTCATTCTGTGGTCGCGTGAAAAATGACGCTGTGATTGGCCACTTGGTGGTGCTATAACATGAAAAAAACATGAAAATGTCTATAACTACTTCACCGTTAGTCCAATCGACTTGAAAATTGGCATGCAGTGTCTTCATCCAATGCATCATGATTGTGTTTGAGGACATTAATGTATCTCAAAAACATGTCCGCCATCGGCCAATAATTTGGAGCAGCTATGAGAGAAGGTTAACGGAGTTCGATCGCGATGAAACTCGCTGGGTCTGTTTGACGCACGGCCCTAGAGGCCTGTGAGAAATTCGAAAGAAATCGGCCACCGGGGGGCGCCTTCGTGTTTTTCACGTGCTTAAAGGATTGTGTATTGCATGATTTCGCAAACGTCCACAACATTCATACCACATTAGAACTCCTCATTCTGAGCAACTTTGCCTCTAGGACCACCGCTGTCCATCGAATTGTTCGTTAAATATTAGAGATTATTTCAAAAACCTACTTTGCGAATTAGTCCTAGGTTTTGGCTCAGCCTCGATAACTGTTAACAAGCTTTATAAACTATATATTTCCTATGGTAAAATGCCTGTATTGGCTGTAAATGGTCTTTTCCATGTATGATTGAGATGGTTACAGGCTTGTTAAATAAAACATTGTACCTTCTTACGTATGTGCTTAAAAGGCTTAAAGCGATTGAACCCCGATAACTGCTGCTCGCAGCTATATTTGTGTGTTATTGCCATTTTGTTTGTAATTTTCTATGAAATTTAAAAGTGAAAAGTGTTTCAAAGAAATGGAAAAGTAACGCTTTGAAATATATCTGAAATTTTGAAGTAGAAATACTGAGTGAAAATTTTTACATTTTTTTTTTCAGTGTAGTGTACCTTACTAGTAATAGTAATGTTTGACTTAAACGTCACCAGATCACAATAAAGTAGTATATGAGAGATCCTTCTCTTCTCTCTCCGTGAGTGTGTGTGACATACTAATGGAGGTTATCTGAAGTTTAATAGTGCGCATCAGACACTGTGATAAAGCATTAGCACACGAGCACAGGTCATGCAGGAGTGTGTGTGTGTGTGTGTGTGTGTGTGTGTTCTGTTCCAGGTCGTGTCATCTTGCTCTTCATGGCTAATGGCAGTAGCTCCCCCATAATCACAAAGCATTCTGGGAGTCGAAAGAACCTTTAAACCAATAAGAGACTAACGACTCCGTGAGAGAGAAAAAGAGAGAGAGAGGAGAGAGAGAAAGAGGAAAGTTATGAAAATGTAGGATTAGTTTCTGTTTAATGGAAAGTAAATGCGTCAGAAATTTTCAACTTTGCAATAACAGGGTATGAATATGCTATTGAGATTATGAATATGCTATTGAGATTATGAATGCTAATGTGAGGGACTCATCCTAAAATTTTTAAAAGAAGTTAAATGTTTTCATGTATAAAGGTTATATTTTAATATCATATATTATTAAATATTATAATAATTATATGTTACAAATATTATAAATATGTAAAATATTATTTAGAAAACAATTTCTATGAAGTTATTTTTTTTATGTTAGTTGCATTAAGTTCTCAACTCACTATAGTATTGCACAATGAGTTTATTCGTTTGTTTATTTTGATCAAATGTTTTTTTCTTATTATTTTTATATATACATTTTAATCTTTTCTATTTTTTGCTTTATTTTATTCCACTATTATTTTTTATTTATTTATTTTAATCTAATTTTGTGTTATTTTATGTTTATTTTAATGAAATCTTTTTTATTATTTATATCTGCATCTATTTTATTACTTTTTATTTTTTTATTTACATCCAATTTCTCATTTTTTAACTAATTTGTATTTTAACATTATTTACATTATTTATTTTAACATTATTTATATAGAGAAAAGTGTAATCAAAACATTTGCCTTTAGAAGAATCATTACAAATGCCAAGAGATTCGCATGTGGGCGGGGACATTTAACATGTGACGCCGTGTGTGGGAGGGGCATGTTAAACATGGGAGGGAGGGGCTTCTTAGATGTAAGAAGAGCAATTATAAATGTGGGATTTATACATTTATAACTAATAAACTAATAACACAAACAGTCTAGACACATATAATAATCATATTCATTCATGTGAGATGATTGACAATCACTCAATTATGCATAAACTCATTTTAACGCCTCACCTGTACGAGAAACCAGGAGATCAGAACAGACACCCAGGGGTTCCCGCTGCCAGATGTGCGTTTGGCGGGAGACAGAACTATTCCTGAGAGAGAGAGAGATGGAGAACTCTACTGATATGATCTGTAACTGAATACATCGACTCATATTTCCACATGAAGCAAGAACTATCAGCAGATCAACAGCTGAAGGTGAATAAAGCAACAACAGCAGGAGAATCAATCACTCGCACATCTAGATCTTTATCTGAGAACATTCATTCATCATCACACGAGACACACGCAAACCGACGACACTCAACATGCTGAACAGATGAAGACACACACACACACACAACCTAGAAAACTGTTTACAGACTAACAAAACAAAAACATTTTGCATAAAAAAATGTTTGTTTTTTTGCACATGTTTTCTGAGCAAAGTAAATATATTTTGGGATAATTTGGGAGTGAAATATAAGCTGAATGTGTTTATTTACACTGGGCTGTTTACAAACATCAGAGGGTCAAAGTTACATGTTTATGCAAATGAGGCTCATTAGGGGATGTGGCAAGATCAAGAAGGTTTTAATAAAGGAGAACACAACAGTTCCCACGTGACTTCATCAGATGTGTTGTGTTCACTCACCGAACAGGTCGTCCCGCGCCAGAGCGTACAGGATGCGGGACGCTCCGATCAGGTTACTCATGGCAGCGGACAGCGTGGAGGAGTAAACGCCGACCGTCACGAAGGGATGCCAGACGTTAATGTCTCGGAGAAATCCGTAATCTTTCTGCAGGAGGATCCTAGAGAGAGACGGAGAACATGGCAGAGTAAACTCGTGTCATGCAGATGCTGTGTTTAAACATATTCTTCTACTTTTCTGACTCAATCTCCTCCTAGAGCATCTGCTAAAATAACCTATAAAACATTAGAAACTATCAATCATTCAGTGTTGTTATTGTTAACTAAACTTTTCTGTTTTGTGTTGCACAGAAGAAAGAAACTCATACAGTTTGGATCATGAGAACATGATGACGGAAAACAGAATAATAAATCTGAAGCCATCAGAGAAATCACACAACAATCGAGTGACGTGTTGTTCATCTCTGGTTGAAACTCTTCTCACGCCTTCTTTCAGCTCGAGCGCTTTTAATAGCATCATCGCAGCTCTATTAAGAATTATACAGACCAACCGCAGATCTGAACACAATTATTTCAGTAAAGGAGCGTCTGTCTCGCTCGCGCTCTCTCTCACAGGTTAACAAGTCTGCAGAAAATAGAAACTGTCAATCGTCCGTCCATCCGTGCGCGAGCAGCCCATATCTTTTATTAGGTATTAATTCTGGTTACAGAATCCGAATGAATCTAAACACTGACGGCTGCAAACAAACAAAAATATGAGAAAAGCAGAGACAGACGTGTCACTTTGGCCCTATTGATCGCGGCTCCGGTGATTATTGGACTGTACGACAGGAGCGAAATGAGTTCTGAAAAATCCTTCCATTAAGTTAACTAGTTGGCTGCTCATTAACTTTATGCAAACGAGCAGGCATGTGACACGCCCACTACCAATAGGAATGAAGACGATTGTGCTCAACGTTCTCAGCGCAGCTGCATAGTGAACTACACTGGACGTATTTTACAGGCAATGCAGTGTGATCATATATTCAGAGCTATGGTCAGTTCAGTAGTGTCGCTTATCAATAATAATAATAATCACGCAGCGAGCCGTGACCTTCAGCTGTACGGCGTGAGATGTGAGGGATGGCTGTTGAGTTAAACACTGGTCTGAGGCGAGTGAAGCAGGATCATTAAGAGGGATCAATAACTAACAAGCCCTCCATCTCTATCACAGCTCTGTCTCCATCACTCCATCCGTCTCTAACGCTCGTAACCACAGCAGATACTGAGGGGGACGAGATCACCCAGTAATTAGAAATGGCCAAGCGGGACTTGAACCCGGGTCTCTGGTATGGGAGGCGGGCCCTCTAACAAGGAGGCTAAAGACTGCAGTCTCTAGACTCTTCTCACCCCTCTAAACCTCACTCCCATCCGGGTCACGGCACCAATTTAACCCCTCCTGTTCGATCCGCCTGATATAAGCGGGACTTGAACCCGGGTCTCTGGTATGGGAGGCGGGCGCTCTAACAAGGAGGCTAAAGACTGCAGTCTCTAGACTCTACACTCACCCCCCTAAACCTCACTCCCATCCGGGTCACGGCACCAATTTAACCCCTCCTGTTCGATCCGCCTGATATAAGCGGGACTTGAACCCGGGTCTCTGGTATGGGAGGCGGGCGCTCTAACAAGGAGGCTAAAGACTGCAGTCTCTAGACTCTACACTCACCCCCCTAAACCTCACTCCCATCCGGGTCACGGCACCAATTTAACCCCTCCTGTTCGATCCGCCTGATATAAGCGGGACTTGAACCCGGGTCTCTGGTATGGGAGGCGGGTGCTCTAACAAGGAGGCTAAAGACTGCAGTCTCTAGACTCTACACTCACCCCCCTAAACCTCACTCCCATCCGGGTCACGGCACCAATTTAACCCCTCCTGTTCGATCCGCCTGATATAAGCGGGACTTGAACCGGGTCTTGGTATGGGGGGGCGCTCTAACAAGGAGGCTAAAGACTGCAGTCTCTAGACTCTACACTCACCCCCCTAAACCTCACTCCCATCCGGGTCACGGCACCAATTTAACCCCTCCTGTTCGATCCGCCTGATATAAGCGGGACTTGAACCCGGGTCTCTGGTATGGGAGGCGGGTGCTCTAACAAGGAGGCTAAAGACCGCAGTCTCTAGACTCTTCTCACCCCTCTAAACCTCACTCCCATCCGGGTCACAGCACCAATGTAACCCCTCCTGTTCGATCCGCCGATATAAGCGGGACTTGAACCCGGGTCTCTGGTATGGGAGGCGGGTGCTCTAACAAGGAGGCTAAAGACCGCAGTCTCTAGACTCTTCTCACCCCTCTAAACCTCACTCCCATCCGGGTCACAGCACCAATGTAACCCCTCCTGTTCGATCCGCCTGATATAAGCGGGACTTGAACCGGGTCTGGTATGGGAGGCGGGCGCTCTAACAAGGAGTCTCTAGACTCTACACTCACCCCCTAAACCTCACTCCCATCCGGGTCACAGCACCAATGTAACCCCTCCTGTTCGATCCGCCCGATATAAGCGGGACTTGAACCCGGGTCTCTGGTATGGGAGGCGGGCGCTCTAACAAGGAGGCTAAATATCGCAATCTCTAGACTCTACACTCACCCCTCTAAACCTCACTCCCATCCGGGTCACGGCACCAATGTAACCCCTCCTGTTCGATCCGCCCGATATAAGCGAGACTTGAACCCGGGTCTCTGGTATGGGAGGCGGGTGCTCTAACAAGGAGGCTAAAGACCGCAGTCTCTAGACTCTTCTCACCCCTCTAAACCTCACTCCCATCCGGGTCACGGCACCAATTTAACCCCTCCTGTTCAAACCGCCCGATATAAGCGGGACTTGAACCCGGGTCTCTGGTATGGGAGGCAGGCCCTCTAACAAGGAGGCTAGCGTCAGTCACTAGAGCGCCTCTTGAGATCAGGGGAGTGAGATTTACATGCACAGCTCTTACTGGCCTATGACAGTTACATTAGGATGACAAAAAGTTACATTTTTAGGCTGCTCTGCCTCTAACAGCACTCGTCAATGTCACAGTGATTGAGACGGCCAATCAGATCAAAGGAGGCGGGGCTTTACTGTTCACAGAAGATGAGTGCGAATTGTGTAAAAACTACACCTGATCTGACAACAAACCCATAAAATACTGTAAATGTAAGCATTTTGCAAGATTTTTTAAGAAATTAAGACTTTTATACAGCACTGAAACATTAAAATTTTCAAAAGTGACAGTAAAGACATTTATAATGTTACAAAAGATTCTGTTTCAAATAAATGCTGTTCTTTCTATTCATCCTGAAAAATAAAATGCATCACGAATTCCACACAAATATGAAGCTGTTTTCAACACTGATAATAATCATAAATGTTTCTTGAGCAGCAAATCATCATATCAGAATGATTTCTGAAGGATCATGTGACACTGAAGACTGGAGTAATGATGCTGAAAATTCAGCTTTGATCACAGGAATAAATTACACTTTACTATATATTCACATAGAAAACAGCTGATTTACGTTGGAATAATATTTCACTGTTTTACTGTATTTTTAATCAAATAAATGCAGCTTTGGTGAGCCCTATTACTATTAGCTGAAGTACCTTTATTTTATGTGATCAATATTTATGATGTCAGAGTGAGAAAGACTGAAAACAATGAAACACAGAGAATGAGAGGTCAAAGTTCATCCTCTGCAGCAGAAAGAGACACAGACATCTGCGACAAAAGACGAATGACAGATTTAAACTAATGCAATTAAACACTGAAGCATTAATGAATAAATGAACACACTGACAGTCCTGAGAGAAACACACACACGTTTCCTTTCACTATCGCTTCCTCTTTCTGTCAGCAACCGGCTTCCAATCAGTGCTGATTCATTTACCGTCATCATCAAGATGAATCTATTAAATCCACATGAGCTCACACCAACACTTGAACTTCACCAATCAATATAAAATCAACAGCGTGTTTGTGCTACTGTACCTTTAAGACTCGTTCTGCATGTCATTCTATATGCAAATGAGCTCGGTTCTGATTGGTTGTGAAAGAGTTGTGAAAGCAGTAACAATGCTTACAAGTTGAGTTTCTGATCACGAAACACGCGTGATGATGTTCGTCTGTCTGATGTCAGGGAGTCGCAGACGTTCATTTTTGATATTTAACTTCAATAAATGCGCCTTTTTTAATGTTGGAGGGAAGCTTTAAAAAAGTTACAGTACCATTTCATCTCCTTTATTTCAAAAGATCAAGAACAATTTGATTTCTGCAGACCTGACCTTTAAAGCTGTTGAATATTGCTCAATATTTTTCCAGCGATTCTTCAAACTCCTTCCATTCAATTTTCAGCACAAGTGTGTGAGTGTGTGTACAGTCTCAGTGTCGTACTGCCACCTGCTGGTCACTTTAGAGCACTGCACTCACTTACACTGACACAAAATCTGTCTTATTTCCACCTGATTGGGTGAATTAATCTTTAATGTACAACCACTGCCTCTGTTGTCATGGCGATGGGCAGAGAGGGTCTCCATGGCGATCAGCATTCAGCATTTGAGTGACAGTGATGAGAAGCTGATCGATGACTTTAATAATAACAGAAAAAGTATTTTTAATCTCTCATATTGATATAATTTAATTCCTCTAATCACACCCTAACCACTCTCTCTCTCTCTCTCTCTCTCTCTCTCTCTTAAAAATCATGTTTTAAGTGACGCAGTTATTTCAGTACGATTGAGATACTATTATAGATTTTATTCATATTTTGAATTTTTTTATTTATATTTTCAGTTGTCATAATTTTAAAGTTTTGGTAATTATGTTGTTTTTATCCTTTTTATTTTCAGTTATCATTTTAATTTTATTTAAAGGTACACTTTGTAAATTTTTTGTTCACACACACACACACACACACACACACTCTCTCTCATACAGAGCTTTCCTCATGCATGTCATGTGAGGATCATGCGTCACATGAGGTACTAAAAACACACACACTTGTATTTACTACAGTACATGTGTGTGATTTCCATCACACACACACACACACACACACACACACACGCTATACACGTTTACTTTAAAACACCCCCATTATAGCAAAAAAAAGTGTAAATATACAAATTTACAAACATGAGCATTCAAACTGAATTCTGTTCAATTGAATTTAACTCCCTGCAATCTGAATCATTTCTGCTGGAAATGCCAGGAATGTCATGTGACCTCAATCACACTTCTGTTCACACACACACACACACACACACACACACACACACACAAATCCAGCTTTCACTTCCACTTTCAGATGCCAAAAACTCCTCAGTTTTCAACAGATTCACTTTCATTATTTATTTATACACTGATGGCCAAATTTGTGAAATAACTGTTTTCTATGTGAATATATGGGCAGTGTGTGTGTTACCGGTCACATGTGCAGGAGATCAGCACACTCAGCAGGCTGTAGATGATGAAGGTGAAGATGACGGCTGTGATTGTGCCACGAGGAATGGAGTAGCTCGGGTTCTTCAGATCACCTGACAAACACACACGATTCACTCAAATCAGGTCAGAACCTAGAAACTGGCTTTTATATGGTGAACACAAGCTCAAGATATCTTCACTTTCAATTCTACAACATTAAATACATGTTTGTAAGAGTTGTTGACATTTAATGGTGGTGATGTTGAGGTCATGTGACTGCGGTTTAGTTTTTCACTTCTCTCGAATGTATTCAGGCTTCATAAGTTGTGAAGATTATCATTATCAACAAAACTTTAGTTGGTCACAGAGGTTCATCTCGGCACTCACCGGACATGTTTGATCCAGCCATGATTCCCGTGCATCCGTTAAACATCACCGCAAACACCGTGGCGAATGTCATCATCGCTCCGGTGGTGTAGTCTATGGTGTAGGCCGCTAAACACACACACAATTCAACACGATAACAATCACATGCTCAACATTTGGGGGAAAACAGATAAAGCTTCTCTTTTTTTTGCAGGTAGTGAGAAGTTTGTGTCACAGAAAACTAGTTCTGAGAAACGAGTGTCTGATTTTAATCATGCATTTTAATGCTCGGTTAATCATGAAGCGGGTAATTAATCAAGTTTCCTCATCCAGAAAGTGGCCTTTTGTCCTTTTTTTACAGAAGTGTGTGCATCCCCTTTCTCTGCATTAGTTATTGTGTAAACGGACTGAAAGAATGAAATCTAAATGGTCAATTCCTGTTTTCTTCGTGGAATATCACAGTGTTTATTAGAAATGATTAATTACTGTTTTAAATTCATGTTTCTGGTAATCTTGAATCAGAATAACTTGCAGCATCTCTTCTCTGATGACGAGGGCGGGGCAACCTGTCACTCACATGAGATCCACCAATAGCAAACCACAACCATCCAATCAATTCCCCACAGACACAATCAAGCCCCGCCCTACATTTGTTCTTGTGTGCAAAGCGTTTGACTCACCCTGCACGTTTCCCATCAGCGTGTCTAACTTGAAGCCGGTGAAGTTGCCGCTCGTGGGGCCGAGGGAGGAGTTCGTCTGGCCGGGCAGCGGGACGTTCCGAAACGGCACGGCGAAGAAACTGACAAAGATGGTCCCCCAGAACCACCATGACGATGATGAAGATGATGAAGGTGGCTTTAGCGTAGATGTGAGCTCCGACCAGACACACGACCAAACACAGCAGCAGAATGACCGTGCCGTACAGCAGAGACCACCAGTATCCGGCCGGCAACACGGCGTACCGCGAGACGGACAGAGACGAGCCGTCTGAGACAGAGACACACACGTCAACACCAGATTAAGTGTGCTCGTTTGATGTATTAGTCATTTTAAAGTAATTTATTAATAAATAAATAAATAAATAAAGGTATTTTTTTATTTATTTACCATTAATAGCAATTGATGCTGGAAATAAATTATAATTATAACAATAATAATAAAGAAATGTAAATAAATAAATTGATAAATACATTGCATTTTTATTTAAATAAAGATTTTTTTGAAATTTATTTATTACATATTAATAACAATTAATGCTGGAAATAAATTATCATAATAAATACAAATAAATAATAAAATAAATAAATAAGTAAATATATTTTATTTTATTATTAATATATTTTATTAACTATTATTTAACCATTGATGCTGGAAATAATAATAACAATAATAAAAATAAATGTAAATAATAAATAAATAAATACATAGATAAATACAATTTATTTTTATTTAAATAAAGTTTTTTTAATAGCCATTAATTACGTAAATAATAATAATAATATAATAATAAATATATAGATACATAAATACATTTTATTATTTATTATTATACCTATAATAACAAATAATTTAACAATAATAAAATGATAATAAATACAAATAAATACAATAATAAATTAATTAATAAATAAGGAAATACATTTTTTTTTATTTATTTACATAAATATTTTATTATTATAGCCATTAATGCTGGGAAAAAAAAATAATAATAATAACAACTCTAAATAAAAATGAATATTTTTTTATTAATAAATATTTTTTGTTTATTGTTATCTATTAATATCAAATGAATTGAAAGGAATATAGAAATATTTAAAAATAAAAATGACAAACCATTTAACAAAATACTAAAACTTACAGTAAAATTAAAATGAAAATTCAAAATATAAAAATGAAACCTAATTCAAATATTAATAAAAACTATAAACAGTATATAAATAATTGAAAGGAATATAGAAATATTACAAATAAATAAATAAAAAATGACAAAAGCACTTAAATGACTAAATCTTACACTAAAATTAAAACGAAAAGCTAATTCAAAATATTTTAAATATTACTAAAATAACAGTTTTATGGTTCAAACGTACGCACATTTGAGGGAAAACAGAGTAAAATGTTCTCTTTTCCTTTTTTTTCCTTGAACGACTGACTTATTTATTTATTATTATTTTTTTTTAAAAAGACAAACAGCAAGTGAGAGTAAAAAAAAAAAAAAAAAACAAGCAAAGTAAATGCTCACATACATATAAACAATCCCAGTATAATATACGCATATACACATATAATCATCTAAATAAAAAAAACATTTTTAGCCAGCTTGTCTCCTTAAAATAATCTAAGAACGGGCTCCAAGACTTTTTGAAAAGATCGGGTTTCATTCTAATTTCAATTTTAATTTTTTCAAGTTTAAGGGCAAAAAGTAGGTCAAAAACACACTGACGATAGGTTGGAGGAGATGGCAGCTTCCAATTAATTAATATAAGTCTTCCAGCCAACAGTGTACAAAGTGCAATATTATCCATCTCTAAAGTTGTCAGTTTAACATCGTTCGGAAGAATCCCGAATAAAGCTGTTAAAGGGTTGGGGTCTATTACTGTGGTAAAAATGTCTGAAAAACAACTAAAAATTCTCCCCCAAAACCTTAATAAAAGGGGAAAGGGGACACCCCTGCCTTGTGCCCCGACACAATGGAAAAGAATCTGAAATAATATTATTTGAGCGTACAGATGCTTTGGGAGTGGCATAAAGTAGTTTTATCCAAGAGATGAATTTTAAACCAAACCCACACCTCTCCAAAACATTTATCAAATAGTCCCACTCGATGCGGTCAAATGCTTTCTCAGCATCCGGTGAGACCACGACTTCAGCATTACTGGAGTGAGCTGAGTACAAAAGATGTTGAATATTAAAAAAAGAGTGCCTGTCTCGAACAAAACCAGTTTGATCAGGTGAAATTACTTTATGCATAGTTTTTTCAAGCCGAATAGATAATATTTTTGCTAGTATCTTGTAATCACAGTTTAAAAGTGATATGGGACGATAAGAACTACAGTCTAGGGGGGATTTTGAAGACTCTCTGAGAAAACTGAAAGCAACAACGGACATAATAATTTAGAGAATGCTTTATAAAAGTCAGATGGGAAACCATCATGACCTGGGGCCTTGCCTGTTTTCAAGGAAGCAATCGCATACGCTATTTGTCAATTAGTATATCCTCTTACAAAACATCACGGAAATCTCATTTATCTAAAAAGATGTTCATCAAAGATGTATCTTGAGGAGATTCAGAGGTATACAAATTTACATAGTATTGTTTAAATTGAGAGTTTATTTCTTTATAGTCCATAGTAGTAATGCCTGAAGATAAATTAAGTTGGGGTATCAAGCGTGATGCCTGTGATTTACCAATATTTACCCGTCTTATCACCAAACTCATAAACCCTATGCTGAGCACGTAAAAACACATTTTCTGCCTCTTCAGTCGATAACAAATCATATTTTGTCTGCAAAATCTGGCGTTCTTTATAAAGGTTGGGAGAGGGATTCAGTGAATACTGGGCATCAATTGCTGTTACAGACCTAGATAATTCCTTTCGCTCTCTATTTTTATAGGATGTGCATGAAATTATTAAGCCACGCAAATAACATTTTAGAGTCTCCCATATAGTAGAATAAGCCACACCCTGAGTACTATTAAGATCAAGAAAAGAAGATATATTTGAGGATATAAATTTTACAAATTCCTCATCAGTTAGTAGGCCACTGATGATGCTTTGGGGGCGCTTTTGGAAAGCTAAGTCCCAGAACGATCAGATATTACTATGCTTTCATATAAGCAATCTTTAAGATAAGGAAGGAGTTTTTTGTCTAGAAAAAAATAGTCAATTCGTGAATAGGACTGATGTACTTGAGAAAAAAAAGAATATTTCCAAATACCATAGTTATGCAGGAAAGATTGAATAATTGTAGCACATTTTGAAAGAGAGTTGACTTTTTTTGAAGACATATCAAGTTGTGGACACATCACACAATTAAAATCCCCACCCAGAACTAATGAATGAGAGCGAAGGTCAGGTATAGATGACAAAAATGAAGTGATAAAAGTAACATCACCATAATTAGGAGCATAAACATTGGCAAGAATTAGGGAAGTTGAAAACAAAGTTCCTGTTATAATAACATATCTGCCTTTATGATCTGCAATACCAAATGGAGTAGATTTATGTATCAGAATGCTACATCCCCCAAATGTTCTTTTTCCTGCAGGATTTAAAAAGAAACGCCGCCTCGACAGTGTTGAGAGAAACGACAGACATCTGGAAGCGTTTGCAGCCTTCATTCGGCTCTGATGGGATTGTTTTCCGCTCACGCTACACCACATTCGACAAGCACTTTCATCCAAAGGGATTCACACTGCATTCACGCTTCCCCTGGGATTCGAACCCATGACCTTTGCTCTTTATCAGCTGTTAGTTGATCTGACTGGTGTTGAGCCAACTACTCTTCCATGAGTGAAAGGCATCATCAATAACACACACACACACACACACACACACACACACACACACACACGATACCTTCAGGAACTCCGAAGGTGGTGAGAACGGCCTCCACCAGCCCCAGCACATAGAGGGCGCTGCCGCACACGTTCGCCAGGAAGAACATGATGCCGATGCTGCCGCCGAACTCTGGACCCAGAGCACGACTGATCATGTCTGCGCACACAAACACAAACACAAACACACACACACACACAGCTAAGGAAATGTGAAACAGGAGGAGAGTTGGCACACGTGTCACGTATGCTGGTGTGTGATTGGAGGATACAGTACGCTCCTCCGGCGTCCAGCGCTCCGTTGGTTGAGATGGCGCACACAGACAGGACCGTCATGCTGATGATGAAATACGCCACCAGCAGCATCACTATCGTCTGGTAGAGACCGCACTGACCCACAACAAAACCTGCAACACCACACCACAGCACAGTCATCTGAGGAGAGCTTTCTGGATAGTGTGATCATTTCTCATCTACGGTCATGAACATGCAGGATCAGCTTTGAGAAATTTCCATTACGGTTGTGTTGTCAGTTTCTTCTTTCGAACCCATGACCTTTGGCGTCGCTTGTGTCCTACGGGTTTATGTTCAGGAAAGCACACACACAAATATTATCTAAAATACTGCTTATAATACTCACATTTTGTGGAAAATTTTTTTAAATAAAATCAAAAATGTAATATATATATATATTTATATATATATATAAATAAATACTGTTTATAATATACACATTTAAGGTTTAAATTAAAGTTACATTTTAAATGTAAAATAAAAAAAAAATCTCAAGTACTGCTTATAATATTCACAAATGTTACAAAATGTTTAAAATATCTACTTTTTTAAATTGAATAATTATATATATATATATATATATATATATATATATATATATATATATTATATATAAATCCTGTTTATAATCACATTTTTAGGGAAAATGTTTAAATTTTAAGAAATTTTTACATTTAAAATATATATAATATTCACATTTTGTGAAATAAAATTTTAAATATTTTTTTAAAAATTAAATATTTACATTTAAAATAAAAAATATTTAAAATATTGTTTATAAAAAAATGTTTAAACGGTTTTAATAAAATCAAAAATGTAATATATATAAATATATATCTAAAATACTGCTTATAATATTCACATTTTGTGGGAAAAATTGTTTAAAGTTTAAATTAAAGTTACATTTTTAAATGTAAAATTAAAAAAAATCTAAAGTACTGCTTATAACATTCACATTTTGTGGAAAACAAATGTTTAAAATATCAAAAAAAAATTATTTAAATTGAAAAAAAAAAAAAAAAAAAAAAAAAAAAAAATTATATATATATATATATATATATATATATATATAATATATATTATATAAATAACCTGTTTATAATCACATTTTAGGGAAAATGTTTAAATTTTAAGAAATTTTCACATTTAAAATATTATATAATATTCACATTTTGTGAAAACAAAAGTTTAAATAGGTTTTTTTTTTTTTTAAATCTAATTTTTACATTTAAAATAAAAAAATATTTAAAATACTGTTTATAATATTCACATTTTGTGCAAAACAAATATCTAATTTTTTTTATTTAAAATTGAAAAAAAATATATATATATGTATATTTAAAATCCTGTTTATAATATTCCCATTTTTAGGGAAATTTTTTTACATTTAAAATACTTTATAATATCCACATTGTGTGAAAAACAAACATTTAAATACGGTTGTAAAAATCATATGTTCTCAAGCTAAAGTGTTTTTGATAATGTGTGAGAAATATTAAAGTTAAAGGTACACTGTTTTGAAGATGAAGTGTGTAATTTCTCCGTTTCCCTCGTTTCACTAAACTCAGTTCATCATGCTTCATCTCTAAACGGTCCTGAGCGTCTCATTCTCAGATCAGATGCTCAAGATTACGGCAGCGCTCGCGGATCAACACTGTTATCTGACGTGACGATACTGTGAACGCTGCTGAAACGACATCTAAAACACTTAAAGCATAAGCATCATCACACACCAATGCATGCTTGTGCTCATGCACACACACACACACACACACACACACACACACGAATGCAGAGAAGTGAGTCCAGCTTTAAAGTCAACATGAAACAGCGTTGTGGATTGCGTTGTGCATTGTGTGCAGTGGATTGTGGGGGATCTGCTCTCCTCCAGCATCATCAATCATCAGGAGAAACGCGTCATATTCCCAGCGAGGGATTAGATTTCATGTTGACTTTGCTCACGTGTGTTTTCACATGCGTCACATGACACATACAGTAAACGAACACACAATGACATCATCACGTCTTACCGCAGCAGCGTCTCTCTGAGCTAGTGTGTGTAAAACACAAGAGAAATGAAGAGAATTAAAACTAATCTGTGGATGAATCGTGTGTGTTTCAGAGCGGATCTGGAGCTCTGGGTGTGTGTGTGTGTGTGTGTGTCATGTGATCAGGATAACCGGAATAACGACAGCAGAAACTCCATGTGCCAAAGCAAAGGAAACTCTCCCTGATGCCGGTCCTGCGGCTCATATCTACTGTACACACTGTAAAACACTCATAAATCATCAGCGGCAGTAACCGCACGCGTATATTATATATGATCATCATATTCATATTCAATGATCTCAGACAGACTGACACTGTTATATCTGAAGGGTTACAGGAACAACATGAACTCTGTATGTCTCTTCCTGTTTCAGCGCACAGTAACTGCACTAGTGAGAGGATAATCATCATGTGAGACGCTCTGAAGTTTCTGTTTGTTCACACTATAATAACACAATAAACGAAAGAGAATCTGGACTGTGTCGGTGTCAAACCGGTTTACTGGAGCCGCACAACTAACCGAATTTAACAACAAATAACCAAACTAATGTATATTAGACAGACAGATAGACAGATAGATAGATAGATAGATAGACATATAGATAGACAGATAGATAGACATAGATAGATAGACATAGATAGATAGATAGATAGATATAGATAGATAGATAGATAGATAGATAGATATAGACATAGATAGAGATAGATAGATAGATAGATAGATAGATAGATATAGATATAGATAGATAGATAGAACAGATGAAAGTGAAACGCACCTATCCTCAGGAACACCACCACACTGAACATGGACAGCAGGGTTGGAATCACCACGCCGAAGAAAGTGTTGAGTTTGGGCGGCTGTTTGACGGCGGGTTTCCGCCGGACGGTCGCGGGGCTGCGCTGCTCGCCCTCATCTCTCCCGGTGCGCGTGTCCCGGTGCTCGCCGGACTCGTTGACGCTGGCGGAGAGCCGGTAATGCAGCAGCGGCGTCCGTTCCGACATGTCGCCGTGATTGTCGCTTCCTCTGTCTGCGGTCACATGACTGCCAGTGTTTACCAGCCGCCTCCAGTCATGTGACAGAGAGTGAAGTCAGCCAATCAGCTGCGGCCATGAGAATCTGATCTGAACACTATAAACTCTCAACCACAACAAATAGATCTGATTTCTTAACAGTATACAACTTTATGAAAAAATCTCTTTGAACACACACACACACACACACACACACACACTGGTTTCCAGTGTGACTCTCCATACACATAATGATTTTTATACTGTACAAACTGTATATTCTCTGCCCATCACAGAAAACATTCTGCATTTTTACATTTTCAGAAAGCTTCATATTATATGAATATATGAATATTATAAGCTGTTTTGCTCATGGGGACTGAAATGTCCCTTACAGTGAGACGCAGAATCTGCACACAGCATGTCGGGAAGAGTATTGATTATTCACAATAAGTTTAAAAATATTATAATGCAACTGTGGCATAATGCAAGCATCAGTCTGAACCTGTTCCTGTGTTTGAACCTGCTGCAGCAGCACTGTCATCTGTCACGTGTTCACTGATGCTTTACTGCTGAACAATATCTGATGATGAGGAGCATCTGCACACAGCTGTAGATTCACCAACACAAGTCAGTTTCAGTACAAACACTAAATAAAACTACTCAACGCTTTCTATTCAACAGAAACTCATTTAATTTAAACTATCTGATTGTTACAGATCTTACACAAACACAAATATGATTCTGCAACTTCAGACTGAAGCCCAGAATTGACAGACTTTTTGAACTCAAAATCTGATTCTATTTTTAATCATGTTCAGTTCTTCCATTCGCGCGCGTTCACAGCAGCGGTGTTTCTGTGTTATATGCGCGGTCGCGCTCTGCGTTTGTGCACATGTCTGTCGCCATCCGCGTGCGTCAGCTGCGTGCGATCCGTTGAGTGCGGCGCGTCGAGGTTCCGCGCTTGTTGAGGCACTCGCGCGCGTGTGCGTGCGCGTAATAAGAAAAGCACACGGGTAGAAGACATCTGCGCGCACACTTCCAGATAACAAAAACATATTCTTAAAATGTTCCCATTAAGTTATTGATGTTCTCTTCAAGTCTTTTTAATGCTCATCAGTGTTTTCTTGTGCAGTGAGGGGTCATGTTCACACACACACCACACACACACACACACACACACACACATCTTCACATCAGATTCAGAATGCAAACTGCTAAAATGATCATTAAGATGCTAAATAATGAATAAAGGCGCGCGCTGTGAATCTCTCTCTCTCTTTTATTAGTGTCTCTGTCTGTTTATGGGGTGCAGGGCTGGTCACCATGGCAACCACAAGCAACGGAGAGGCTAATAAAGGAAAGCATCTCTCTCTCTCTCTGTTCATTCTCTCTCTCTCTCTCTCTTTCTCTCTCTGTTCTCAGCCTTGACTTCTTCTCTGTCTCTTCACATCAGCGCGCGCAGGATTTCAGGAGCAGATGTTGTCTCGGGATTCTCTGGATCTGTTATTTCCTGATGGCGAGTGTTTGTGGAGATGATGAGGCGCGCTCCTCCTCCTCCTCCTCCTCCTCCGCGTGTCCGTCATGTCTCCGCGGGTTTGATCTCGCGCTGATTCTGCCCTGCTCTCACACTCTGTGCGGCCGCTGTCTGGTCGAGGGGGCGGGGCTTGTTCGGCGCGGGGGCGTGTCCTCCGCCTCTCGTCCAGTCTGCGCCGTTCTCTGTCCGAACTGTCGTCATTGTGTTGAGCTGCCCTGCTTTGACTGGTCATCTGCTTTGACCTGTCTGCCCTTTGACCCCACGGTGACCCCTGACCCTGAGGCGAGCGGGGCGCAGGAGGAGCGGAGGTGGGAGACGGGTGAGTGTTCAGGAATACTGCGTACTGCATGGACGATAATATCATCATATATTGGAAATATTTATTCTCGCAGTCATATGGACGAGCTGCTTCACACTCAAACACCCCTGTGATAAAAACACAGCTGTGGTTCCCTCAGTCTATATCATTAACCGTTTAGTGTTTTTAATCAGTTTGTTCTTTCTCTCAATTTGTTTTCTGTGTCATTCTCGTCTCTGTCCTCTAGATGGCAGTGTAGATCTTTCTGAAGAGGAAATGGAGCAGTCAGTTACAGGTAGGACATTTATACTGCACATTACTCACTGCATACTACATGCTGCATACTACAAACTACACACCACATACTGCCCACTACACACTACATGCTGCATACTACATGCCCACTACACACACACTGCACTGCTACATACTGCACACCACATACTACACACCACACACTGCCCACTAGCTGCATACTACATACTGCACCACATACACTACTACATGCACTACACACTACACCACTGCCCTACACACACATACGCATACTACATACTGCACACCACATACTGCCCACTACACACTACATGCTGCATACTACATACTGCACACCACACCTACTACTGGCCCATACTACATGCCACTACACACTACATGCTGCATACTACATACTGCACACCACAACTGCCCACTACACACTACATGCCCACACACTACCCACTACACACTACATGCTGCATACTACATACTGCACCCCATGCTGCTACTACTTACTGCCCACTACACACTGCTACACACTACAACTGCACCCAACATACCTACATACTGCCACTACACACCACACACTGCCCACTACACTACATGCCATACTACATACTGCACACCACATACTGCCACACACTACATGTGCTACTACATACTGCACACCACATACCACTACACACCACACTGCCACTACACACTACTGCCACATACTACACACCGCACACTACACAACGCACACTACACACCACATACTGCACACTACACACCGCACACTCCACACCACATACTGCACACTACACACCTGCACACTACACATGCCCATACACACTACATGCTGCATACTACATACTGCACACTACACCACACTGCACACTCCACACCGCACACTTCACACCACATACTGCACACTACACACCACACTGCCCACTACACACTGCATACTACATACTGCACACCACATACTGCCCACTACACACCACACACTGCACACGCCCACACACTGCATACTACACAATACACATAGCATGCTGCACACTACACAGCACATACTGCCCACTACACACTGCATACTACATACTGCACACCACATACTGCCCACTACACACCACACACTGCACACTGCCCACTACACACTGCATACTACACAATACACATAGCATGCTGCACATACACAGCACATACTGCCACTACACACTACAGACTGCCCACTACACACCACATACTGCCCAATACACACTGTACACTACATGCTGCATACTACACACCACATACTGCCCACTACATGCTGCATACTACATACTGCACACACATACTGCACTACACACACACTGCCCACTACACACACACCTGCATACTACATACTGCACACCACATACAACACACTGCACACTACACACCACATACTGCACACTACACACCCACACTACACCACCACATACTGCCACACTACACATACTGCCCACTACACACTGCATACTACATACTGCACACACATACTGCCCACTACACACCACACACTGCACACTGCCCACTACACACTGCATACTACACAATACACATAGCATGCTGCACACTACACACCACATACTGCCCACTACACACTACAGACTGCCCACTACACACCACATACTGCCCACTACACACTACAGACTGCCCACTACACACATACACTACACACTGCACACTACACACTGCATACACAATACACATATGCACACTCACACACTACGCCCACTACACTGCACACTACTGCCCTCTACACACTGCATACTACACAATACACACTACACACTGCACACTACACACTGCCCTCTACACTGCATACTACACAATACACACTGCACACTGTACACTACACACTGCACACTACACTGCATACTACACAATACACACTGCACACTGCACACTACACACTGCACACTTCAATCTTATGACATACTACATCATAATTATGAAATAAAATGTTGAAATTAAGACATACTAAATCAGAATTATGACATACTAAGATAAAAATGTGAACTTTTTTCATATTTTGACATTTTGTCATAATTATGACTTTTTAAGTTATAATTTCGACTTATGTCATAAATATGAACTTTTAAATCAGAATTTCGACTTAGTATGTCATAATGTTGACAGATGCCATAATTTCATAATTTCATAATTTCATAATTTCGACTTAGTACGACTATTGACTTTTCATGTCGTGAATATGATTTATAATCATATTTATGACATCAACTTTGGTCAATCTTATGACATACTACATCATAATTATGAGATAAAATCTTGAAATTATGACAAAAAGTCAAAATTATGACGTACAAAATCAGAATTATGACATGCTAAGATAAAAAAGTTGAACTTTTTGTCATAATTTTTACATTTTATATTATATTTATGACTTTTTAAGCTATAATGTCGACATGTCATAAATATAACATTTTAAATCAGAATTTTGAATTAGTATGTCAAAATTTAGATTTAGTATGACAATTTTGACTTTTTATGTCATAAATATGATTTACAATAATATTTATGACATCAACGTGGGTAAATCTTTGGTAATCATATCTATATCTACATACTAAGATAAAATGTTGAAATTATGATATAAAAAGTCAAAATTATGACATACTAAATCAGAATAATGATATACTCAGATAAAAAGTTGATTTTTTTGTCATAATTATGTCATTTTAATTATTGTGTAAATGCGCTTCCATGGTCTTTTCTATTGCGTGTCGTCATATATCTGTGTTCTGTAGGACTGGTCTTCACTCTGGATTCGTCGCGCTCTGATTTGCCGCTTCGCCTCTCAAGCTCCGCCCTCACTGTAAGCGTCACAGGTCAGGTGTGCTGCGAGCGCACCAATCAGGATGAGGACTGCCTCAGGTGTGCGGGAGTGTGAGCGTCTCCAGAGGACAGTATTACTGGGAGATCGACGTCTGCAACAGCGCCCTCTATAGGATCGGTGAGAGAGGAGCAGCTGCTGATGCATCTGCAAAGATATTTTGGCCTTCCTCTTCTGCAGTTAATTAGCAGTATTATGATTGTGCTGTTATGATTTATGTAACTCGGATCTCAGTGTGATTTGTTCAGAAATAATTCTATCCTCAGGTGTGATTTCATCATGTGACGGTCGTGGCTGGTGGCTGGAGAGGCGTGGCTCTGCGTTTCACGCGGTGTTTGACGGACGGCGTGAGCTCCTCCCCTCTGTTCCTCCTCAGCTGAAGACAGTGGGCGTGTTTCTCAATGTGGGCGGAGCTTCAGTCACCTTCCACAATCCTGTAACTCAGGAGTTTCTTGCCGCCGTCCCCTCCCACTTCACCGTTCCCCTCCGTCCTGCTCTCCAATTGGGCCAGGGAAGACTCAAGCTCCGCCCCGGCCTGCCGCCGCCCAATCACGTCTTTCTCAGCCCCAGCTCTGCCTATCGGGGTCCAGGAGGGGCGGGATCTGGGCGCTGGAGGCGGGACGTGTCATTTGGGTCCGTGAGGGCCGTGGTTCAGAAGTTTGAGGAGATGTCGGCCGTGTCGGACTCAGATTCGGGTCTGGTGTCCAGCGTCAGCTCAGTGTCCGAACACATTACCCTCTGAAACACATTACTGGAGTTTCTACTGTTGTGTATTTATATTCAGAGATTGTGTTTCCATATCATTTGGAATGAGGATTGAGAGGACTGAAACATCACGTCTGGACTGAAATACTGCACGACCGCACAGATGCCACACAACTCACACATATATACTGTGTGCAAAATTAATACAGTTATGGGACATGTTAATCACGACATTAAACTGCCTGTAAAAACTTTTAAAAGTTAAAGAAATATTCCTGAAATATAAGGAATGTTCCTGAGATGTGTAAATAATAAAATCTATTTATTATTACCTGGCTTTATTGTGGTTGGTCAATGGTGGCATTCAGCGCTCAAATATCTGTGAATCATGACACTAAATTCTTGATAAATCTGATGAAGTTTCAGAAAAGATCTCAATAATGTCTCAAACGTGCTCAAAAACTGCAATAAGAAGTTATTGATCTCAATATGAACTCAAACATCACCTGAGCTGTGATATTTTACTATCATCGATGTACTATTGTAGGTTCTGTTCATATTTTGAATTAGATTTTATTTTTATATTTTATTTTGATGTGCTTTTTTGCTATTTTATTAGTTTTTTAAAATATATATATTAGACTTTTATTCATTTTATTTTATTTAGTTTTGGTTAGTTTAGTTCTTCAACTAAACTAAGTGTTTTAGTTATTTTGTAGTGTTATTGTGTTATTGGGTCATTTTTATTAATTTTTATTTGTTTTATATATATATATATATATATAAAATGAGTTATATAGTTTTACAGTTTTAGAATTTGTGTTGTGATTTTTTGACATTTTTATGTTATGTTTTATGTTTAAACATATATATATATAATATTTAATAAAATGTAAAAAAGCACAACAAAATTGTTATTACTTTATGAGTTTTATTTTGATTAGTAATTTTGTTGTTTTTTGTCATTTATATATATATGCTTAGTTTTTTTTAGTTTCACTTAATTTATAGTTCTTAACTTAAACTAATGTTATATATATATATATATATATATATATATATATATATATATATATATATATATATATATATATATTACACTGTAAACAATAAATCCGTAAAATAACAGAAAAGGTAGTGGCAGCTCATTACCTGGACATTATGCAGTAATTTTACAGATATTTCCATTTACACTACAACAGAACTCAATGAAGTGCAAAATTCTGAATACAGATAAAAAAATTAAATTAATACAGTACATTGTGCCTATTTTATGGGTTTTTTAGTGTATACAGTAGTTTTAGTCATTTTGTTGTTGTTTTTTGCCATTTTATTAGTTTTAAAGACAGTATATATATCATAATGTTTATTTTCCTTTGAGAATGTTGTTGGTCATGATAATAACCCTGATCTGAGCGGCTCATTTACAGCTCTAAACTCTTATTTCATCACAGATATTGACTCATTTTGGGTCTGTTTTTATTTCTCACAAGGAATTCCAGGAAAAACGTCTGAGACAAAGTTGATCCTGAAATGAGATTTGTCTAAAAGATCCATTCCAGAATCTGTGGTGCATCAAAACAACACAAACACTTGAATGATCTGAGTCTGGAATCTTCTCTCTTTCTCACATGTTCTCTCAGTTCTGAATGTTTGAACGTACCCAATGCATCGGTCAGAGGTGACTGGATCAGTGTTTGTCTGATGAGAGACAGACTGTTGAAGCGTCTCGTGTTAGTCCGGACGGTTTACAGTTTAGATAAACCACTGGAGAACAAGCGTGTCCGTCATTTACCTCGTAAACACGAGCGAAGTGAGAGTCAACATCAACACGTCAGAGAGAGGAAGACTCTCATAGCTGGAGCAGCTCTCAGTTATTCTCAAATGTTTCATGATCTTATGATAAATAAACAACATGAGAGAGACTCAAATGAGTCAATAACTGCCCTGAGAAAGACCTGATCTGTGTGTTTCTGCCGTTCTCCTGTTGGCTCTCGGTCGAGGTGAGAAAGCAAAACGCAAGGCCTTCAATTCGCACCCGGCTCTTAAAACAGTCTGTCTCCCCTCCAGGGCTAATATGCGTGCGTTTGCATATTAAATGAGTAATTCTGTCTGTTAGTGACCTGTTAACTTCATCTGTTCCTCATTATTATTCCATTATCACAGTGCATTCATGTTGCAACACCCCTTGAAAGCGGCACATCAGTGAGTTCCTGCTGAAAACAAATGTTTCTGGAAAACCAAACCGGCTCGACTCTGAATCACTTGGTCTGACGAGTGTCGCTTCTGACTTCTGCTGCTTCAGAACCCATAAACCAATTCATGCGCAGTTAGTCAGCTGATGTCTGGAGCCGATAAACACTCGCCGACCGGATGTGTGTGTGTGTGTTTACCGTTTCACCACGGCTGTCAGACACTGTCAGATCCAGAGTGAGTCGCCATCATCATCATCATCATCATCGTCGGCTGCTGATGTCAAACTCACACATGTTCTGCAAAACACAGATCAAAAACATATTAAAAACACCAATTAAAGCAATGAAACTCCAGACTAATACCCAGCTAAGAAACATTCTTATTAAGTTATGAAAATGGTATATCCGAATGTTTTTTTAAATGCTTTAAACATGTTTTTTCTTGGTTATGTGAATGTTAAAGGAACGTTTCATTATTCAAACATAATGAATTATGAATTTCACATTATAAAAAACATTGAAGATCTCTGAACATTACGAAACAAGCAGTAACATTTAAACACTTGTGAACACTTGTGAATGTTTTTTGTTAATATTCTTGGAATATTACTAGTGAATGTTCAAAGAATGTTATATTGTAACGTTTTAGAAACATTGCAAATCACTGTTCACACAACGTTTTACTACATCAAGTTATTATCTGGGGAGATAACTCAATGTAGTCATAAATCATATTTTTGATTTTACACCTGACAAAACATGCATATATTTATATAATAAAGTACAGTCCAAATGTGGCGTATTTTACAGAAATACCGTCGTATTGTTTAATTACCATATTCAAAATAGGTACTTTAGTGCATATCAAGGTATTACCACTATATAAGATATATTTGATGTATAATGATCTTTCATATAAACCATGGAGTATATATAAATATATTGTTAAATACAGTCACATGGTAAATAAATAGCAATACCGCGATATGTTTTGTACGGTTATGATATTTTAGTGACTTGTGTGTGCGCGAGCGTACATGATTTGAAAGTTTTCGTCTAAGAAAGCACAGAAACTCTTCCATCAGAATACACACACACACACACACACACACACACACACACACACACACGTTATAAGACGCGGTTCCTGTCGGTTTCTGCTCTGAATGAGTTCATAATATCTTCTGTTATCACCTCATGATGAAATGCAAAGAGCTCATGATCGATTGATGATGGATTCCCATTCTCAGCGGATGCGCGCGCAGGTGTGAAGCACCATCAGCATGAAAATAACACACCTTACACACCTTACACACACACTGAAGCGCCTCGTGTGTACCTGTGAACTCATTTCGGAAACGCTAATACACACACCGACCATTTGCTGTGTATATTGTGATGTTTAGTTCTGTCTCACATGTCTGTTAACGGAGCATAATGAGACTGTAACACACACACACACACACACACACACACACACACACACACACACCCATGCGTGAGAAACTTCATTACGGAAGCATACAATGCATTACATACAAACTATTATTAATATATATATATATATATATATATATATATATAAACAGAGGATGCATTATATATCAATTAAAAACACATAAATTGTAAAAAAAAAAAACAAAAAAAAAAAAACAATGCATTATATGTTATATATAAGTTTTAAAAATAATAGAATGTATTATAAATAAAATAGTTGAGTCATAAAATGCATTTATAAAATTATATCAAAAACCATAGAATGCCTTATAAATAAATTACATAAACAATCATAGAATGCATTATATACACTGTAAAAAAAAAGAATTATAATGGTTCTAAATTATAATAAAATATAAAACAATAATATATAATAATTAAATGAAAACAAGTTATTTTTTTACTGAATTCAAAATTTATTATGGTTTAATATAAATAAAATGAAGAAATGTATAGAAAATACATGAAAATAAAATATAATCCATTATATCTAATTATACTTTAAATGTACTAGTGGGCTATAAGTAACTTTACATTTATTTAATGCTAGTATTTGAAAAGATTGATTTATTTCAGACTTGACTGAAAACAGAGGTTCTTTTACTGAAGACAAAAGCCTGCACGCTCTCGTGTAATCTCAGCAGTGAAAGGGAGCGCGCTGATCTCTGCCTCTGCTGGAGTTTATTGCGCGCGTCTTTCTCATGCAGAAGCTCCAGCGCGCGGCTCTATAGTCGTGTTTAACATGTGCATGGCGGGAAGGCCGCGGGGATCCGAGCGGCTTCCGGAGCGCCTGATACTCGATTCCCACACTTTATTATTTTGTGATTTTATTATTCCATTATTCGCCATCATTTAGAGCCTTTCAGACCCCGCGGAGGGGAAATGACCCCATAACCACACACAGAGAGGGAAGTCTCTGATTTACAACACAAACGATCATCATCATTATTACTATCATTATTATGGCTGTCCTTTGAATCCGAAGGGAAAATGTTATTAATAGCCTTCATCGTTGTTTAAACTGTTTCAGAGAACATTCAAAAGTAACGAATGTTTGAAGAGTGACACAATGGAATGTTGAAGATTTAAATCAGCCGCTTGACCGTTAAGGAAACATTGTATCATTCTTCAAACATTCGAACGTTCTGAAACAAATAGATACATTTCCGAAAAGAGTTCCAAAAATGACGTAATTAATGTTTTTGTGGAAGAATGTTTGAGATTTATATCTGATTGATGTCATCCTGCATTAACCTGTTAATCAAAAAGGAAACAATTCCAGGCGATATGAAGAGGAAATCAAGTGTCGAATAACAAAAGCATTGATCTTCAGAGGTTAATGACGCTCTCCAGATGAAAGCCATCATATTGTGTTTGTTTTTTTAACTTAAAAAACCAGAGATGAAACTGAGTTTAGTCTCATCATACTCATTTAGAGGAACTCCAGCTTTCTGGCTTCTCTGAAGACTTAGTGAGGGAAATATAATTGCTTTGGTTCCTCAGTGAACATTCATTGTTCTTCTGAAAGAAAGGCCTGCTTCATTGAGAAATAAAGGACTCCCACTCAGCCTTTGATTCAAGCAGGGGGCTGATGATGCTGAAGCGCATTCAAATGAGAATCATGAGCTGTGAGGTCCAAACCACAAACTACAGCATTCAGATCCCAGGAGCAAACACTGTTCCAATAAAGCTTCTGGAAGTCTCTGTGTCGTTCTTCGAGGCTATAGAGTGTATAAATCTCCATTATAGGTCACTCAGAATAATGTTCTGCTCTGTGGGGAACTCAGACCTTTTTTGAGTTTATCAGATTTCCTGCAAAAAACTAAAGCATTTTATCACCAAACGTTGTATTATTGTTATTAGAAGCAAATCAAATCAAATTAAATAGATGTAAATTCATGAACCAAAAGCATTGGTCTTTTTACACTCTAACAAATACTGGGTTAAAAAACAACACAAGTTGGGTTGAAAATGGACAAACCTAGTGATTGGGTTATTTTAACCCAATGAACAGGTTTTTAACCCAGTGAAAAAGTTGTTTTAACCCAGCGAAAAAGTTTTAACCCAGCAAACGGGTTGTTTTAACCCAACGAATGGGTTGTTAACTTGTTTTAACCCAGTGAAAAGTGTTTAACCCAGCGAAAAAGTTTTTAACCCAGTGAAGGTTTTTTTGTTTTAACCCAGTGAAAAAGTTGTTTTAACCCAGTGAAAAAGTTGTTTTAACCCAGTGAAAAAACCCAACAAATGGTTGTTTTAACCCAGTGAAAAAGTTGTTTTAACCCAACGAATGGGTTGTTTTAACCCCCCCAGCGAACGGGTTGTTTTAACCCAGCGAAAAAGTTTTTAACCCAGGAAGGAATTGTTTTAACCCAAACGAAAGGGTTGTTTTAACCCAGTGAAAAAGTTGTTTTAACCCAGCGAACGGGTTGTTTTAACCCAGTGAAAAAGTTGTTTTAACCCAACGAACGGGTTGTTTTACCCAGCGAAAAGTTTTTAACCCAGCAAAGGAATTGTTTTAACCCAACGAATGGGTTGTTTTAAGCCAGTGAGAAACTAGTTTTAACCCAGCGAAAAAGTTTTTAACCCAGCGAAGGAATTGTTTTAACCCAACGAAGGTTGTTTTACCGTGAAAAAGTTGTTTTAACCCAACGAATGGTTTGTTTTAACCCAGTGAAAAGTTGTTTAACCCAACGAACGGGTTGTTTTAACCCAGTGAAAAGTGTTTTAACCCACAATGGGTTGTTTTAACCCATGAAAAAGTTGTTTTTAACCCAAAGAATGGGTTGTTTTAACAGTGAAAAAGTTGTTTTAACCCAACGAGGGGTTGTTTTAACCCAGTGAAAAAAGTTTTAACCCAGTGAAGGAATTGTTTAACACCCAAACGAACGGGTTGTTTTAACCCCGTGAAAAAGTTGTTTTAACCCAGCGAACGGGTGGTTTTCCCCCCAGTGAAAATTGTTTTAACCCCCCATAACGGGTTGTTTTTTCCCCAGCGAAAAGTTTGTTCCCCCCGCACAGGCATGTTTTCACCCCTACGAATGGGTTGTTTTAGCCAGGGAGCCTGTTTTTCACCCCGCCCCAGTTTTTCACCCGAGACGGCCTTGTTAACCCCCAGCCTGGGTTTGTTTTTCCCCCAGTGAGCCAAGTAGTTTTACCCCCGCCGCGGGGTTGTTTTCCCCCCGGGGGGC
>JAOTNS010001306.1:0-63637 GCA_028476615.1 Culter alburnus
AAAGGCTTTTCTTCACTTGATCCTTCTGTTTGCTGGCATTGTTGATAGCTACAGAATCCAAGAAGTCATGACTTCCTTAATGCTTAAATTCCCCTGACTTGTGCACCTTTTTTTCAGGACAAAGTAGGCTGTAAGGGCAAAGTCACCTGCTTCTCCTTGAGATGTGGTTGGAGCTCTGTAATTTAGAAGTTTGTTTGCCTCAGGTCCATTTTTAGGTAAGCCTAAAACCTCAATATACAGTTTGGCAAGCATGTTCTCTTTTATACCGTAAGCCATTCGCTCTCGCTCAAATGGAGGCACAATGAGACGCATTGCTGCGTAAAATGAATCTGTGGTGTTGGAATTGACCTTGTGAAGTGCTGCGTGAAAATTCCTCCATGAATCTATAAACTCCTTTAAGATTTTGCCTTTGTCTGGTCGTAGTTTAGTCTTTTGAATCTTCTCCAGAACTGTGCAGAGGTGGATGAACGGAACTTGTGCAGCAACAGAGGCTTGTGGTGTGGTATCACTTTTTGAGGCTCCTTCCATCATTGCAGAAGATACCTTTGAGGAGAAAAAAAGCAATAGCAGAGATTATCTAAGGGGATTTGATTCATGTGGTTTTTGCTACAGCTAGTAAAAATATTTGAAGCATGTGAAGAGCCTATAATTTTCCTTGAGAAGCAATAATGTAACCTTCTAACCTAAGATCATGAACAGAACATTATACTACTGAACATAATCAAATTAATTTATACAAATCTCAAAATGTGACCGTTTGCCTATAACTATAGACATAGCAGCCTATTGTACAGTTACACATGCTTAAATTTGGTGGTGTGATCAGTGCTGATGGGGAACAGGTGCGTGTGATTAGAACTCTGGTGAGGGAGTGTGCTGTGATTGGCTGATGGTGGAGCTTGGCGGGTCTGTGACAGTCATAGGCAGGTGACGTCATGACCAGGAAACTATAAAGCATACTTGGGGAGTAAGAAGCTTTTTACCATGTTAATAATCAAAGGGATGTTCCAGGTGTCCAGGCAAGTTTATCTCTATTCACAACATTTGTGTCACAATGTTGATCTCAACAGAAAATAATTTTGACTCATCTCTCAGTTGTGTTTGTTGTTTATTTTTTAATTTATATAGATCAGCAGCCGGCAACCTTATGGGACACGGAGTGATAATCACAGAAGATTGTTGTATCACAGAAACCTTGGTCGTGTGAATGGATCATTTGATCTGCAGATTAAAATCTCTTTAATAGTATTTATAGCACCTAAGTTAATAAAACAGGCTGTGGCTATGAGGAATTATTACCTCAAAATGTACACCCATATGCAAGTTTGAGTGACTTTATTTAAATTAAATACATTAGCTATTGTCACGTGTCAGTGATTATCCTGATCTCCGATATATTTCTGACCTCCAATATAGATGGTCACTCCACTGTCTGTTATCCATGTGAATATCTTACAAACGTTACCACATTTGCCAGCTTTATGTTATGACAAAAAGATAAAAGAAAAGAAAATGAAAAATTGGATGTTAATTTACATAGAAAAAAAGAAGTAGAACCGAATAAATGCATGGATTAATAAATACAAAAAAGTAATTTGGGGACAAAATCAATTTAATTCTTTCCTTGCTTTTACTTTATAAATATATACTAAATATACTGAAGATATCAGACTATGTGTACAACTCAATATTAATATTCAACACAAAACATGTCAAGTTAATAAATTTAATGACATATAAAAACATTATTAACCTGATTATTAAGTAATTATTAACCTGATTTACAACTTTTACAACAAGAATGCCCTAGATTTTGGGAAATTGGATTTATGCACTTATGATAAAGTTTACAATAACTTGTTTTATGGTATCATAATGTGAGCTGTTGTTTTGCAGTGTGAACTTTGATCTTATCATCTTTAACCTTATTGTTATTCTCAGGTAAAGTAAGTCGAGTCTGGCCTAAATTATAAGCATTTTAAATTACTCAAAGTTTGGTCAGAACTTCTCTGTGGTGTGTTCTTGATTAAAGTCTTAAAACGCTATAAATCAAAGCTTCGGTAGACAGTTTTTGTAATCAGTCAAATTTCTTTTAATTGGTTACATTTCTTATAATAAAAAAAAATGTAAAGGCAAATAAAATGTCATCATTATAGTATAAAGTACAATATTCCGGCTGTTATACAATATACAATAATCAAATATGTAGTCAGCTCTGGGTTTCTAGGAGGAGGGATTGATGTATCAGTATCCAAAGAGGCAATCGACTCAGCCTTCAGCTTCAGCCTTTTCATGTCTAGAACTCCAGTAACTCAACCAAGATGGCCGATTTCCTTTTAATGTGCAAGGAGTAGAACCACAGTTCTTTAGGTGTGTCCCAATTGCGTACTTATGCACTATTCTACGATGTTTTTAAAGTATAATAGTCCAAGTAGTGTGTTCACACTGAAAATTCCAAAAAGAAAAAGTACACTTTAAATACCCGGATGATTGCACTAAATTAACGGAAAAATAAGTGTGGAACGTTGGACACTTCATGCACTCAACTGTCGCAGCTTGAATTACACAGCGGAGGGGAAAGGGCTGTCAGACTCCGATGATAAATGACAAAATAACCTTAAACAATTCATGCACTACATGGATGCACAAGTACATAGTGCATAAGTGCATAGTGTGTCATTTGGGACGCAAATTTTGTGTCCTTAAACACACACACAACACACACACTATTGTGTACTGGCAGTCCAGTTCTGCTCCTCCTTCTCACGGGTAGCCACATACATACATAACTAATAATTACTGTACATCTCTGTCCATACAGTATGAGCATTTCTTAGAAATGAAAAAAAAAAAAATTGTAAGCAATGCATTATATTAAATAAATTAGTTAAATATGTGTATATCTAAAATAAACATTCATATGCAGAATAGTCTGTCTAAAATTACACTGTATGTAATACTGCTGTTTTTTTTTTTTTTGTGTGTGCATATCTATTTCCTATTTGTATTTTACCTTTTGTTTACCATTGTTGTTTATTTAGATTCTAGTCATATGGTGCAAAAATCACGCAAAAGTGGTTTAGTTTTTTAAAACAATACTTTCCTTACAAACAGAGTTAGCAGTATTGACAGTAAACTGATAACAAATGTATGACAGAAATTTACAGGGAAAAAAAATTAAAAATAGCTGCAAGCAGCGCTGACGGGCCCAAGCTCTGGTGCCACCGCCACCCTGGCTGCTTTAGTATAACTGAGAATGGTGGGAAATGTGGGAAATGTGCTTTTAAAGTGGGTAAATGATGACAATTTTCATTTTTGGGTGAACTATCCCTTTAAGTAGGGTGTTATGACACATCTGTACCTTTTGCTTCACAGCACACATGTGCTTTACACTACATACTATTTATCTATTAGTGATTTCTAACATGTTATAACAACTGCAGCTCTTTACGAAAGGGTTGAATCACTATCCCAGGGAGAGTTTGTTGTATTGTTCCCTTTCACTTATTTGTAAAAAGGTAACACCAAACAAAACAGAAACTGTTGACCTTTTTATGAACACCAACAAAATATCCCAATATTGAAAGTCCATGAATAGGCTCGTTGGCTGCAACACACCAGTCCTTTAGTCCATAGAAAAAAAAAGTGATAGCCTGATGACTATAAAACAGCTGTGAGATTCTAAGAACATCATGTGCTCTGTCTCCTTAAGACATCATGTGATCTTTCTCTGTACATCCAAAAAGGATGCATCCCTTACCTTTTTGTACTTTAGTTACTGAGCTGTCAGTTTCACTTCTTATATTCTTCTTATATAATGTACCCCTGGACAATAAACTGTGTGCCATGACCATAGGCATAATTTGCGGGTGGGACGGGTGGGACATGTCCCGACCACTTTTTGAAAGGGTCGATACTGTCCCGACCACTTTTTGAAACCACTCGCGGCACGGATATGTAATACAAAAGAAACACCTCTAGTTGATTATCAATTTGAGTTAATAATAGGCGATCTGGCGCTAGAATGTGTTGTTTTTGAAATCTTGTTGAGTGCTCGTTGTCGCTGCTATCAGAGGCACAACAGTGTTCTCTTGGCGCTCGTGCACATTGAGCAGTGTTCACACGGACGAGCGCTTCAATCTATCGCTCTGTTGCAGAGACTCTCTATTTGTTAGGTTGAAATCACAAAACAAAATAGCTACGCAAACGTATCCCTGCTCTTGATATACAATCTTAATGAACATGTTTTAATGAGAAGAAAAAAATATCCCAAAATACATGGTTGGGTTAGAACCCAGAACCTTTTGCACGCTAAATGAAAATACCGCCACCAGTCCATCAGGACAATCTAATATCAACCGCGGATCCTCATATTTAACTAATATACATACTCTCGGGACTAATGGCACACACATTACTGTCCCACCCACTTTTTAAAACAAAGTTACGCCACTGGCCATGACTGAACTTTATGTGTTTATGTGGTACCCAGGTATACCCGTTTTCTGTGCTAGATCGCTCAACCTGAATAGATCGTCTCGAAATACTTGATTTCCAATTAATTTTATCTTACAACAGCTCAAAAGTTTAATACACCATGACTCATTTTTTAGAGATGATTTTTGGACCAATACTCTGGAGTTAGAGTAGTAAAAGCATGCCACCTCACCACACACACATCCCTCTTCAAAATGGCCACCGTTCTCTTCTTATGGGCTGGCCCATCAATAAAAGTCCTTAGCAACCAACAAATGTCCCCCTAACTCCCCTCAAACAAAAAGCATATGCAAATGCTCAAAATCAACATATACATGAAGATAAAAAATAAAAATAAACAACAAACATTAGGCATTATTTATTTTTTACAGTTAATTTTTTCTATACAGTATGTTTTTCCATTCTACTGTCTGTATATTGAAACATGTAGCTTAGTAAATAACTGCCTGCTTTAAATGCTTGGAGAATCTTTCCTATTGAAGGGTCTAATTCCTGAATCCAGTGTATTAAGAACACACACACCGATTCTAATATATATAATTCATAAATATATGTGTGGTTTTCCTTCACATGCAAGAATATCCTAAGTTATTTGTTGCGTTGTAAGATTATATTTTTTATTTGTTTTTCTTCATAAAACGTGCTGTCAGGGTGTGTAAACCACCATAAAGTATATATTGGTTAATCAATAATGAAAGTATATTTTTGACACGTGCAGAAGCACAAATGACATTCAGGCTGTTAAACAGGCCTGCAGTAAAAGCTTCAGATCAGACCCTGAACACACTGATTCATATCACACAAAGAATGACTGTGCAAATAAATAAATAGTTCATTATTTATGAATCTGAATTTATTCAGTATATCCTTTTGAGAGATTTGTAATGAGTGATTTATAATCAAGATATTAATAACCAATATTTTTCCTTCTACGTGTTAAATGATTGGAATGACTTCTTCAAGCTTGACATTAGTGACATGAATACGGCCTTGTTTTTGTAAGGTTTGAGAGAGAAGCTTTGACGCATCTTGCGGTTCAAACAAATAGGCCTGGGCCACAAACTCAAGTTTCTCTCTATTTAAAAATTCTTTGTTTTACACTTGTAATTCGTGACTGGTGTTTTGTTTTGCTCTCTCCTCTGTTCTTCCACGTACATCATTATGTCATGTGTCGGGTCAGAGTTCACTCTTTCGCTGTAAATCGATGCATACGGCCGTCTGTCAGAAGCTAGTTCTTTTAGTTTGTAAAATAGTTTTAAATATGGATATCACAAATGCATGGCTTCACTTCAGAAGGCCTTTATTAACCCCCTGGAGCCGTGTGGATATCTTTTATGATGGATTGATGCACTTTTTTGGGCTTCAAAATCTCATCCTCTATTTACTGCTATTGTAAAGCTTGGATTAGCCAGGACATAATCCCCTGCTTTCACAGACAAGGTTTAAGATAGTCCTAGACTAAAATGCATATTGTAGTCGTACTGACATATCTTGAAATATGACAGTGCCATTGTTTTGTCTCAAGATGCACACCAGAAATGTTTTTCTAGGGCATGTTTATAAAAACTACTTAACCCCAATTGAACTAACATAATCCTGGAACTAACCCTTAAACCAATCAGAATCTTTCAATGTGAGAGCAGCCTACAAACTCCTTGCTGAGTGTTGAAGTTGACTTCTGCTGATGAAACTGTAAAATTTCTTCAGTTGACTGCATTTCTGACTCTTAGTCTTCATTCATCATATCTGGTTCTCGGGTCTTTAACTGTAAATTTAAATGTAAATTTACCAGTTCAGAGTCTGATAAATAATGGAATTATACATATCTCTCAACTGCTTTTTGTTTCTATTACTGGTTCAAAATAGAAGTGTACTCTTCCAGTCTTACACTGGAACTTCACATATCTTCTTAAATTATGGGAAAGTGGAAAAATCAATACTTTTGATAATGTGTGCATTGACATCTACTAGACTGACATGTCTGAATTTATTGTTTTGCCAGATTGTTTTTTATTTGTTTTTCTTCATAAAAAGTGCCGTCAGGGTGTATAAACCACCATAAACTATATATTGGTTAATCAATAATGAAAGTATATTTGTGACACGTGCAGAGCACAAATGACATTCAGGCTGTTAAACAGGCCTGCAGTAAAAGCTTCAGATCAGACCCTGAACAGACTTTGGACTGAACAACACTGAATTGAAGCATTTATAGAAAGTGCTCCTGTGAACCCTCATTCATAAAACATGCGTATTCACAGATTTGATCTTAGAGTGTTTATGCTAAAATTCATGCTTAGGAATAATTTTGTACTGTAATGTAAACATGGCCATGCAACATATAAGCAGTAGAGAATGTCATTCTTGTTTTGTACAGAAAAAGAAAACATTGTATAATTCCACCTGATGTTAGTGTTTTTTAGGTCTGTGTTTTATGATTGACAAAGTGTGTTTGTTGTGTGAAACCTTTGCTAGAGTTCTGGAAGAATGAGTTGATTTGAGACATAAATGAAGTGTTTTGGTAGTTTTAGTGCATTTTCAATGTGAAATTAACTGCTGTGAAGCTGAAAGTTGGCTAGGAGAACTGTGTGAAGTTTTAAAAAAGTTATTTAAGTATTGAGAAAATGTGTCCTAGTGATTATAAAAAAAAATGCAAAGTACAATATTTAGTTTTTAATGTGAGTAGGCTATACAGAAATAAAGAAACTCTTTACAGTTTTGATTTTTTTTTTCATAGAGATGTCGTACTAGCTCATCTAGTTTCTTTAGGGTTGAGACTAAACGAGAAGAAAAGTGTTCTCTGTCCTACCCAGAGAACAACATATTTAGGGGTCGTATGGGATTCGACCACGATATGGGCACAATTGTCTCCTGCTCACGTCGAGACCATTCTAACCACCCTGAACAATGTCAGGCTAGGCCACGATTGCACTGTTCTGCAGTATCAAAAAATGTTAGGTCTCATGGCATCAGTGTCCTCTGTGATTCCTATGGGCCTTCTGCATATGAGACCGTTTCAGTTATGGCTCAGAGCTGGGAGATTTTGTCCAAGCAATTCCCCATGGCAAATAAGGGCAAGGGCACGTGATGAGTGCTTCGTGTCCTTTCAAAAATCCATGTTTATGGTAAGGGTTACGCGCTGCGGCTTCATTCCCTTTCTATGTGGCTCAGACCCTGGGTCCCATTCTATATGCGTTGATGTTACAACATGCCAACAACAGACGCTTCCCTTATGGGCTGGGAGTGGTCTTAGGTGGCTGTCCAATCCAAAGGGATATAGTGAGGCCAGACAGAGCATACCGACGGGGGAGTAGAAACAATGCAGATCCGGTTAACTGCCAGATTGCTACAGTTCTGGATTTTCTGCAGGGAAAATTATCAACAGGCACATGCCCTGCCACTCTCAGGATTTATGTGGCCGCTCTTTCGGCTTGCCACACTCTGATTGACGGGGTGCCTTTGGGCAAGCATGTCCTGCTCTCTCGCTTCGTTCAAGGAGATAGGCGGCTGAGGCCCCTTCTAGAACCAGGATCCCTATGCAGGACTTAGCAAGAGTCCTGGAGGGCCTGATTGAGACCCCCCTTTGAACCGTTAGAGTCAGTTTCTGATAAGGTGTTAACTCTGAAAATGTTTTTTCTCATGGCTATGTAAGGCCCGCCTAGTCAGTCCAATGGCGGTTTCCCACAGGACGGGGAAGGTTTCTTGCGATATTATGACCTCAAATTTAGTTTAGAATGTCAATTGATTATTGGTCATTTGTATAATAATTTAGCTATGCATTTGAATATTCTATTTAACTCTTTACTCTTATTGAACTCGTTCATTTGGTTCTCAGAGTCGCACAGGGTCCTCGCACTGGCCATTCATTAATTATGCGGGCCCACGATCACAAACTCGCCAGTCTTGGTCACTAGACAGAGGTAACTGACTATACTGTTTAGAAAGCCGCTTTCATGCTTGCTCTATCTAAAAGTATTTGTTTAGTCCCCATAGATCTGTATACACTTGAATTAAAGTAACACTATCTCTAGTCAGAGGTCATAACTACTACTACAGATAAGCTGACCAATATTACTTCTCTGATAGCAGCTTTGGTTTGGTTATGCCATGGTTTCCCATGTACACTTAGCTAGAGTAACATTACATTAAACAGAGGTAAGGCTCACCCTATTTAGATTGGTCGATCAACATTTTGTTGTCCTAAACGGAAAAATTCCCTTTTTAGCCTTTACAGTCTAAGTCCACTTGAACTAATGCCAAGCGTTAGCCGGAACTCTAAAATCACAGTTGGTGTGCCCTATGCTCCACTCAAAACTGGACTTTAGTCCGTTACTAACCTGATGCAGATTTGCGGTAACAATGGATAGATCGTAATCTACTGAAGTCAATAATTTCAGAGTAAGTCAGAATAAAATCAAATGTGACAATTTATTAGTCAGGTAAATGCATTATGCCAATTACATAATCAATTCAAAGATGATCAATACAAAACATCAAATGCTCAGAAACAGAGTAGGATGCATACCTGACATTATAAAAATACACATTGCTGAATGTCCTGGACACTCAGCAATGTAGGCTCAGCTGAATACAGAATCGCCCCGAGCCTTTTGCAGCATTTCTTTAAATACTCAGACCAAGACAAAACCTCCCCCAATGTGGGGCATGAACTTACAATTTGCATCAGAATTTGCATTGACTAGGGTCACAGACCCAGGGAGTTCGCACCTTGCTGTGGAACAGGAGGTGGTTTGAATGAAGGACCCTGGGAAAGGGGCACACCCACAGTTGCAACCAAAGTATCCCTAAACTCTTAAAACCTTTAAAAGGTCCCATGACATGCTACTTTTTGGATGCTTTTATATAGGCCTAAGTGGTCTCTAGTACTGTATCTGAAGTCTCTTTCCCGAAATTCAGCCTTGGTGCAGAATTTCAGCCACTACGAGCCAGTCCCACAATAAGCTTTCCTCAGGACGTGCCATTTCAGGGTCTGTATCTTTAAATTCTAATGAGGAGAGAGGCGGGGCAAGGTGGAGGGTGGGTGTGGCCTAACCAGTTTGCGGCCACTGTACAATGCGCTAATGTTGACAGTGGATGTATCGTGGCTCGTAGACACGCAGTCCTTTAAGCGTTTCAGTTTGACCCAGAATCTGATCCGGATAAAGAAGCACCGGATGAAGAACTTTAAAACTCATCAGCTACAGCAGGACGTCTCCGAATGGTTAGTTTAAAACATTGTGTCTGGATACAGTACTTTGGTTGGTTTGTTTATGTATGCTGTTACAGTTATTATCATGACTGTTCGAATACCTCTCTGAAACACTGCATAAAGTGGTCGAATGAGAGAAAACTGGTCCCGTCGGATCTCCAGACAGCAGTGATCCAATCCAGAGCTTTTCCCATCAACAGTGAACAGATGAAAGCGATCTTACTTGAGTCAGTGGGGTATAACGTGGGTTGTTGATGCAGATGTAGCAGTACGATCTGCCGCCCCCCCCGGCGCCTGACGTCATCCAGCAAATTGAGGGCGTGTCCTGACTAGGGTCATTTACCTGCCTATAAAATCGGTTCGGGTTGTGGTATGTGTGTGCGTTTGTTCTGTGTCAGTGAGCGAGCCGCCGTACTTCCGGGTTTTTGTGTGGACATTGGCGAGGTAGGTGTGTTGGTAATGAGTGTTTTGCAATGTTTATGGTTTAGTACACTGTGTTTTATGAACTGATTTCATTTAAGGGTGGACTGGGGAGCTTTTCGGGAAGCCCTTTAATCGCTGCATGTAATGGAGACATTTTTATTATACATCTGCATCCGTGTTTTGTGAGCTGCAGTACAGGTATGTGTTGACGCTGACGTTACTCTTGACTTTATGGGTTTTCATGATTGCCTGACTAAAGTATGTTTTCATTGTTTAAGGTTCGGGTCAGTGTGCAAGGGACGGTACAGTGGGCTGCTGTAGGTGGCTTGTCGCTTGCTGTGTGGCTTTCTGCGCTATGTGCATTGCTTAACCCCACTTTTGATGTGGGCTTGACTGCCTGCTTTATCGAGCTACAGCCGCTTCGCGCTGCGTCATCTGTCTGGTCTGTTTCGCTTGCTCAGCTGCGTTTCCTCCTCTACATATCCGGCCTCTGGAGTTGCATCATCTTCCACCTGCACCGTATGCGGTGACGCTGGGTTAACAGCTGATTAACATTTTGTCGCTCCCATACGTTAACTGTGTATTGCTGCCGCATTTCAATCCTTACAGGATCAGTTGGATTGCGGTCTGGATTTGGGGTATGGTGCTCACTTCCACTAGTACCGTGAGTAACTGAGCTAAAAGTGGCGTGCGACAGGGTAGCTACTACTTGACTGTCACTAGCGTTGTTTCTTTTCTTTTTTTTTGCTGTTGGGGTTATTGTGTTTGATTTAATTGTTTATTTGTATTGTTTTGTGTTCTTTTTTATTATTATTATATTATTGTCTTTTTTTTTTTTTTGGTTTCTATTTTGTTGTTTATCATTGGTTTGAGTTTGTAGTTTGATGTCTGCTGGTCAATTCAGTTGAATTAATTTTCTTTATTTTCTTTTGTGACCTGTGCGGTGTATCTTCTTTGGTATATGTGTCTTTGTGATTATTTTTTTTTCTGACGTGTTGCCTATTTCAGCTGGTTGATAATCCAGTAGCTGAGGTACCCTGAGTAACCAGCAGTTTTTTTGGATAATTGACTGTGTTGGAACCAGGTTGCTGTATGTGATGCTTGTTCTATTTTATGTGTTTTAAATTGTGTTTCTTTTCTCCCTTCAGGAGTGGGGTGGCCGGCGGCAGCAGTGTAGCATCTTGTGGTGGTGGGCTCCTCTGATTGCAGTGTTCACAGTGAGGTGTGTCGTGCTGTGGTTTGCTGTGGTGTGTGAGTGCACGCGTGAGTGCTGTGTCCTCTCTGCTTAAAGGACGCCAGGCCTTCCCCCACCCTGAAGTGTGATGTCTTGTAACTTTTGCTTTTAACTATTTGATACAGTGAACAAAAATTGAATGTTTTGAATAAAGTTTTGTTTTAAACTCAACTCTGGTCTGATACCTGACCCAGTTGTGACGAACCTGTGTGTTCTAAGGTTGAGGGCAGTCCCGGGAATAGCCTCCGGGTGGCGTAGTCTGCATAATTAATTTGTAATGCCACAACAAGGTGAATATTTTCACTGGTTTCATCAAATATTAGCAGTTCACTCAATTCTACTTCAAAATGTTTTACACACTTCCCCTGCTGACTTTCCTCCATATGACACACACACATTAAATGGTTCTTTATAAAATAATTTTTTGCCTGATTTAATGTTCAATGCTGTTTATGTTCAGGTATGTTTAATTTAAGTAAAGCACTTTTCAGCATTAAGATGCTCAAAGATTGTATTTATTTTTTCATTGTTCTCTATTCAGAAGTAGATATTGGGTTTAATGTTGCACAAAAGAGCTGGACATTTTAGGATCAATAAAACGGTGAGAATAAAAACCAACCTGTTTGTTCCTCAATATCTTCAATCTTCATGTCTTCAGTCTCATCTTTAATTATCTTAATATCTTCAGTCTCCTCTTTAATAAACGCCATCTGTAAGAAGAGAATAACAGAGTTAACCTTGACCTGTTAAAAACACTCAAAACTAACGCTGCATATTAATAAACACTTCATATTTAGGCATTTATTATCTACATTTTAGTATTTAGTGAAATATAATAATTAAATGATTACACTTTGATGAAAACATGATTACTTAGTTTGTTAGTGTTTGTTGTTCTCGTTCATGTTCACTGTTTGAGCAGCACGTGTCGTGATTCACTGAATCATTTCTCAAAGTATTTGATTCAATTGACTCGGAGTTGAAAAGTTCAGTTTCTCCATCATGACTCTCCAGAGACTGAACTCGTGTTCATGATAAACTGATTTATGATATATATAGAGAGAAATGAGACGCAGGTTTACTGAGTTTTACTCACACAAATATCCTTCATTACAGTTAGATAAATAAATACATTAAATAGTAAATTAACTCATTTCACATCGCTTGTTAAAAAACAAATATATAATTCATTTAACTGTTTCTATCGATTTAAACAGATTAAATTCTTAAAACAAACCTTTCTTCAGCAGAATCACAGCAGATGCAGGAGCTCGGCGTAGTCTTATGACGTCATGTCGTCACTCCAAAATAAAAGTCCTGTTCACACACTGCAATCTAACTGTTTTACCAGATAATATTTGTATTAAAATAAAAAGGGACAAATAAGATACAAACAAACATGTTAAAAAGGTTGTACGAGTTCATTCATGTGTCCATCTAAATTGAAACACAATTTTCTTTCTAAATTGTACATTAAATATACATATAGAAAAAATGCAATAAAATAGGGGGCATACGGACATCACAAAAGATTATAATAATTAAATCAACACAGTATTACATTTCGTCCATGTAAATTAAATTATAAATTTAAAGGTTCTTTACAACAAATTCAAGGATGTTAAACATTTCTGACACCTTTGATTTGAAATGTTTTGACATTTTCTTAAATTAAGTAAAAACTAAAAGTGGGTTTATAGTGGATAATTCTGGCTTTGTGAAGATGAAATTTACCCAGCAGACAAAGCAGTAAAACAGTGTAATCAAGTATAACATCCTTGGAATGAAAATCAGACAAGAAAATGATAGATTCAGTCATTTGTACCAGTTTGTTACAGCAGAAGAAAACTAACATGGTAACTTCTGACCAAAAGGACTTAGAGAATGGACACTGATAATACAAATGTAGAACTGATTCTTCTTCAGGATTACAAAAAGAACATAAAGAAGACACATTCTCTGAAAATCTGCTCAAAAATAAACTACAAGGGTAATACCTATGAGCATTTTAAAATGGAGTTCTTTAATTTTACTTCTAATCAAATTAAATCAGAGTTCAGATAACAGATAGTCCATTTATGGAAGGTTCTTGAAGAAAAATCATTTCTAATAAATAGTTTTTGCATTTCTTATCTAATACATGAACACCATTGATTGCAAGTGAAGGAATATGATTGTTTAAACAAATCTTTAATCAAAGTTTTTAAACTGCCAGGAATACTTTTAATCACCTTATTAAAGTCTCTTAATGAAATTGTTGCACCTTTCAAAGACACAAAATCAGAAAAAGAGAGAAGGTCTCCTTGAGCACTAATCAAATCAGAAACAAATATATTTTGACTCACCCATTCTTAAAAAAAAAAAAAGGGATTTGTTACATTTCCATTATTCCACATAATAAACTTGTGTGGGGAAAGATTATGTTTGAAAGCATCTTCCAGGAATCTAGAGCTTGCTTGTGGAAATTCAAGAGTTTGATAGGTAATTTTCTGCACTTAATATTACAAGATAGTAAGAATTTAAGGCCACCACAGTGTTTGAATATTAGGTTAGTGATCCAAAACCAGGGTTATCCATTATTAGAAACACAACTCTTAATCCAGTTAATTTTGAATATCTGGTTGATGAAAATCTAAAGCGTTAAGACCAAATCTAAATTGTTACCCTCCTTGTAATTTCTTACCAAGGATTTCCTCCGAACAAATTATTTTATTTTTCCAAATAAAACAGAACAGAGAGTCAATAGATTTAATAGTTTTATCAATCAATATATAGGGAAAGAGTAGGGTAAACTAGGCATGATATTCCCTCAGTCTTAGTCAGCAGGACTCTCCCGTCTCTCTGCAGCCAGCAACATAGTATTTTCTTAGTTTTATCTAACCTTGGCTGAAAATACCTCAACCCGCAGAAAATCTGGGGGAAGTGCCGGAAGCTAAGGAGACACAACTATTAATTCCTTTGTAAAGAGTACAAATCATTTTAATAAGGATCTACCAAAACCAAACTTAGAAAGGGCTTCAAAAGTAAAGGAATGTTCAACTGTATCGAAAGCTTCATAGAAGTCGATAAACCAAATTAACGCCTCTTTGTTTATAAATTCATAATAATCTAGGATTAATCTAATATTACTAGAGATATGCCTTCCTTTTAAAAAACCAGATTGAGTGTTAGAAATTATATCTGCTAAACAAGGTTTGAGCTTTTCAGCATATACAGAAGCCAATAACCTATAATCAGAATTCAAAAGTGTGATCGGGCGCCAATTATCTAAAGATTTGTTATCCTTATTAGGCTTGAGTATAAGAGAGATGAGGCCTTGTTTCATTGATTCTGCCAATTCACCTTTCATTGCACACTCAATAAGCTTCGTAAAGAAGATGATTAATAATTGAGTCCCAAAATACTTTCAATGGTTTTTTAAAATTCAATGGTTAACCCGTCCGGCCCTGGGGATTTGTTATTTGGCATTCTTTTGACTATATTATAGAGAACATCTATATTAAAGGGTTCCTCACAAAGTTCTCTGTTGTGGTCATTAATTTTAGGAATCACAGATCAAATTTTATGAAAAAACTAAGATGAAGCATTAGGGTCATAAGAAGAGGTATAAAGATTTTGACCAAATTTAAATACATGGGAAGAAATCAAAAAAGGGTCATTAAATAATGTATTATTAACATAAAGAGAGATTTCTTCTCTAGGTTACAAAAAAGCAGAATTTTTCCCCAAACTCAAGCTACTTTGCTCTTGATCTAATAAATGTGCCCCTTGCTTTCTCTAGAAAGAGTTCAACCAGATTGGCTTATAAATTAAAGAGATTCCTTGTCATCCTCTCCAGGGGAAGTATTCTTTAAAGTGTATTTTTTTTAAAAAAAATTAAATCAATAATTTCCTCATTTTTAACAGAAATTAAATTTTTCCCAAATTTTACAGAGAATTTTCTACATTCATATTTAAATAGCTACCATTTAGTAATGGCCGAGATATTTGCCTGAGATTTAAAGCTTTCTGCGATTCTGCGATACTCACTCCAAAGGAACTACATGGGCCGAGAGTGCCAGTCAGTCCATGTAATTAAATCTCTTGGTAAAATATACTGCGCGTCAGAAGTTTGTAGAGACATGGCAAAGATTGCAGCCAGGAGTGGAGACCCTGGAACTGAATGCCACCATCTTCAAAGAACATTCTCTGCACAGCGTTACATTCCTCTACCACCACTAGACACTGCGTCTTCAGACAAAATGTTCAACAAAGGACTAATCTCAAACTCAAACTCAAGAGTACAGGAATGTGAGGACTTACTTCTGAAGGCCTGCAGAGGAGGTTGGTTGTAGGGCTGGGTAAAAAAATACAGATCCTCTAGCTATTGGGTTTTTGTGATTCTGGACAGCAACGGCTAGACGCTGCATTTGCCTGCAAACTACAGTCAGATTTACCTCGTGCTAAGAAAATAATAGACGCAATAGCAATGCTGATTTGCAAGGATTTACGCCCCTATAGCATAGTTGAAAACAAGGGCTTTCAAAATCTGATTAATGTTTTGGAACCACGCTACGTAACGGTGACACGCAAGCACCACCAAATGTTTGCAGAGGTTAAGAGCAATGTCGCAGTGTCTCTCCTGTCGGCAGAAAGAGTTGCCCTTAGCTGTGACAGCTGGACATCCAGGGCAACAGACTCATATGTCACCATCACATGTTTAATTTTCTTAAACATTTTTCAATGTGTTAATGAATTTCACTGTTTTCACAATGTTTGTTATTCAAACAAAAAGTTATTAAACAATTGTGTGGGCCTGGGGCCTGTACCATGATGGTAGTTGAACAAACTCAGGGTTATAGGACTAGTTTTGAGTTGACAAAACCAAACCGATGCAATCAGGGATAATTGGTACCATGACACAGCTCATCAACTTTCTCTGTCAACTCAGGATTTGATCCGTAAGCTATGATTACTCCTCTCGCGCGTGCACATAAAAGAGTGACGTCGGCACCGAACAACCAATCGCGTTCAATATGGAAAGAGTGAGAGCATTGTATTTTTCAGCGGAGGAGCAGGAGATAATAATGCATAAGTATGAAGAATATAAAAATGTTTTTCAAGCGCAAAGTAACTCTGTCTCTGCTGCCAAAGCAAGAGAGGATTGTTGGAGAAGAATTGCTGATAGCGTTAATGCGTAAGTTGAAGAAATCCCCTCTCTCTCTCTCTCTCTCTCTATATATATATATATATATATATATATATATATATAATCTCCTAAGAAACATTAATATTCATTGATTTTAGATGCAACTCCAAACGTTCTTGGCAGAAGATCAAGACAAAATATAAAAATATAATACAGAGTGGTGAGTATTTATCACAACTTTTATTATTTTTTGTGAATATATTTTATCACAAATGCTTGTTTGCAGCCAATAGAAAAAAGTGTGAAATTCGTAAAACTGGTGGAGGGCCACCTCCTCCAGAATATACTGTGGCAGAGGAGTTGGCCCTGAGTTTTAATAAGGCTAGATGTCTTACAGCGAAGTCTCTAACGTCATCACCGGCGGCCATCTTGTCACAGGCCAGCTTTCTGGTGAGCTCTGTGGTACCTGATGTAAGGTGAGTGATCTGCACGAACACAAATACTCTTATCTCGCTGAAATCTTGACGGATTTACAAATGGTTTGGTTTCTTACAAATGTTATTAACGTGGCTATAATTCTGGATGCTTGAACATGTTGAAATTGCAGCTTTTCTTTTCGAAAAATGACTTAATCCTGCAGCATTGTTGTGTATCACGGCTACTTGCGCAAGTTATCAAGGCTGAGACCACAATCGAGCTGTTCAATTCTATAGGTTTTACTGACGCCAATAACGATTTTATGACAGATAATCTTTTGTCTAAATTACAATCTTTGTGGATGTGGTTGTAGTTATTAGCTGGCTAATAACAAGAAGCTTTGAGTGAGAACTAGTAGTTACAGTTTAGCTGCTACCCAGCAATTTTACATCCGTGGGAGAGGCAGAATTGCTCTTTCTTTTCAATATAACTTAAGTTGCACATGATTTCCAATCGGTTTGGTAAATAACTAAAGTTATCATTTCATTTCACTGTCCTGTGATGTCTGCCGTGCCAGCCTGGTGACAGACGCTGCATCTGCCATCAAGGACCAGACCTACCACCTGCTGACTTTAAAAAACAATGGATGTCTGGTGATTCCATCAGAGGGCACAGTGAGGGTCATCATGGCAGCAGAGTGGGTCATTCGTCAGGCATCAGCAAGTACCAGACGATCACAGCCCATCCAACTGCAAGAGGTCGTGTACATTGTACATTGAAGAGGATAGGGTCAGAGGATGTGTTTGTGCTCGGGGAGCACATCGGCGAAACGCAGTATGGCATAGACAGCCACCACCATACTCTGGTAACATTAATTGTGTCCCTGTTTTTTGAGCTAAGGCTGCACCACATCGCTAAAATGACTAACCTTACCTTACAGAGCAACAACATGCGACAGAAGCTCAATAAAACCGTCCTTTTCATATGTTTTTTGGGTCATTTTTTTTTTTATCTCTGTCCTCCACAGTAGTGTAGTTCTCTCTACAGGGTGGGGATTTCAACATGCAGCATTTCTTTATGTATATTTGTAAAGGGGAATCTTGTACCTATTTTTTATTGCAAATAAATGTCACTTTTATAATAGTTTAAAAATAGAGACTTTTGTGTAATTATTCCATATTTTGTGTAGTCATTCTATATCAGAACCCCTGGCATACAATCCAAATAGTCTACAAGAAACTTCAGAGTGTTACCTTTCATTTGAGACCAGGATTATGCTTTTACACCAAGAGGTTGCCACACAGTGAGCCTTTTATTGTCAGTATGCATTTTGGGTAACCAAAAGTCCTATGGGGAGTTTCCATAGGGCATTTTACAAAACGCATGAGCATACCTTGGCAAATAATTGGTCTAAAGTATTTATATTTCATTCTATATCTGCTTTTGCACACAGCTTCACAAGACTTGGTGCTTGGGCTCAGTTGTGTTTCTAAAGTCATATCAAGTGACCAAGAGGGCTGAAATGTGGTCAGATGAGATGCTTGTTATCCGGCAGAAAGAAAAAACAATATTCTAGCCTCTATAACTCTGTGCCAGTACTTCACACAATTATTCTGATTGTTTCCTAAGAAACTACAGGGTCTCGGCTTTGTAAAAAGGTAAGGCATTTGATGGTAAGCAAAAATAGCTAGGAACAGTGATCTCTGAAGTAGGCACAGTGCAATGTTGAGGAGAAAAGGCTAGTAAATGGCCCAACCCTGAAGAAGTTAAAATAAACGTAATAATTCAAATTATTTTATTATAATAGTAATATTCATATTATAAAAGTGTGTATATATATCTCATGTTACCATCTGTACACTGAGTTTTAATAGCCTATATATGATTTAACATAAATACCTTGTGCATGTGTACTATATCATGCACCTATCTGTTCTGTTCAATGGTTATTTTCATATGGAGTCCATGGTTATAATATTCATAAGTGTGCAGTGTCATAAGTACATCTCTGACGTTTATAACAAACCAACAGTTTGAAAATCGGTAGAAAATTGAGCAAGTTATGGTTATTTAAAAAGTACATGCACCATTAAACACAATGTACGAGTGAGCGAGCTGACTGTGACAAATGGCCGCCAGGTGCGGACGTCGACCTCCATTGGCCAGCAGCGTGGACGAACATCTAGCCTTTATTATGTATATCTATGGTTTTAACCTCCACTGAAGAAAGACCAAATGGGGGAGGGGATGTCACTGACTACATCAGGTGGTTTCTTAAAGAGGTGTTTTACTCCAAAATGACAGAGTGGACAGCAATTTCAGGGACACGTGCAAAATGCTTAATATTATTATGAAAATAGAATATAAATTATAAAAATGACTTGTTTATTAAATAACTTGTTGAGAACAATAAGAACAATCAAAAAAAGTTTTTGAATTTTATGTCATTTATTAACTTTTTTACACTCAGTGAAGTTAGCAGCATGTCTGGGACATGCCAAAACCACATACATCCAATCAAAGAAAATGGTATAAAATTGAGAAAAACACATTTCAAGAGACTTATCATTGTAATTGTATGTGTGAAAATGGTTTGGCCATTTATAATAAAACCTCAGATTCATTATTTTGGATTATATTCATGATGACTGAGTGAGTCTGATGAGGACAGCAAAAGACACTTTATAGTGATAATGACCCATACGATATTGAGAGTAAAGGTCCCGTTCTTCGTGATCCCATGTTTCAAACTTTAGTTAGTGTGTAATGTTATTGTTAGAGTATAAATAAAATCTGTAAAATTTTAAAGCTCAAAGTTCAATGCCAAGCGAGATATTTTATTTAACAGAAGTCGCCTACATCGAACGGCCAGTTTTGGACTACATCCCTCTACTTCCTTCTTTAATGACGTCACTAAAACAGTTTTTTTGACTAACCTCCGCCACAGGAATACACAAGAGTTGCGTTTGTAGAGTGTGTTTGTCGCCATGTCGTCGAAACGCTGTTATTTTCATCCCGCAGTCCAATCACCGGGTCTGATTCCGCTCCAAATTGATAGGGTAAAATTAAAGACATTTTTACAATAACACTGAGCGCGTGCATCTCCACGTTATGGTAAGAGGCGTGACCTTTCCGGGCAAGATGCGCTAAACTGCTGTCGAATCACAACACAGGAACCGCTGGCACAATCAGAACTTGTTACGTATTTTGAAGGAGGGACTTCATAGAACAAGGAAGTCATCAGCCCGTTTTTATGACAGTGGAAAACAGCGGTATACAGATAATTAAATTATGTGAAAAATACTGTGTTTTTTACACGCGAAACATGAACACGTTATATTGCACACTATAAACACAATCAAAGCTTCAAAAAACCACGAAAAACGGGACCTTTAAAAATTGAAGCCGGAGTCTTAGATCTTTTTAATGATGTATAGTTTGTCAAGGTAATTACATTACAGGGGCACACCCTCCCACAAATTGTTTTTATTAAATTACTAAGTAACCACTGACAGGAATAACAAAATAGGTATAATTATAACTATAATTATAATACTCAGCTTTTGTTCCATTTTGTTCAACTCTTAACGAGTGCTGATATTATGTTTATATATTCTTGTACTATTTCTTATTCTTAGGTCGTTCTGGCGAAGGCTTCTTTTTTGTCGAACTGACTGTCCTCAAAGACCTGCCGTTTCCTTGATGGGACCCTCCACTGAAATGCAAACGCACCGTAGCTGAGATAAAACAATGGCACCAAGACAACAAGTAAGTACTTTATTATTTTACATGCTTTTAACTTAATCTAAATTCTACATTTTTTCTGTCACTTTTAATTAATGTCTTTCTTATTAATGTTTTCTCAGGTTGGTGGACTTACTGGACGCGTAGTGCACCTGACCGTCAGATTCAAGACCATTGAATTCCAAAGACGACAACTAGAAACACAAAGTGCTATACTAGAAGACATCACTGGTAGTTAGAAACATTTGTGTCTAACTATGGGGAGCTCAAGTAGGCTTACTTTCATACGGTAAAACCTACCAATTCACACAGTTAAACACAAGAGAATTCAACAGAGAATTCTTTTTAACCACAACAGAAGCACCATAGATGAAATACAACCCTTACCTGGTCTGGCTCCAATTTCGCCTTTTGAAACAAAAGAAGAACCAGTAACATCAATCTGTGGAACCATTAACCGGGCCATGTCACCATGTCACGCAGCTGCGGAAACTGCAGATTCTGGCAACTGCACTTTGAGCCGAAAAACAAGTTCCACAGATGTGAAAACTGCAAGATGCTGCAAAAAACGGGAATCTACAAGGCAACTGCCACTGCCCATGTCAATGTGTCTGGAGATCACGGAGACTGCAGCTTAAACAAACAATTCTGTCCTACAAAAGTTCCTGACAAATTTAAATCTCACCCACCTTCTGGAAGATGGACAGGACATAGAGGAATACATTCTCGAATGCAGATCCATGAAACTAAACATCCAAAATGACACTGTGCTTGAGATGCACAAAGTCCCCGAAGCTACTGCTACTACACCGGAATCTGAATCCTCTGCGCCTGTAGATGCGCATGTGAGAGAAGGTATTGCAATGTAGGCCACGATTGTTTAATGTTAAAGATTTTGTTCATGTTAATTCAACAGTTTCGCTGTTCAAATGTTTCACGTAATTCAAGTTCCTTTTCGTAGTTATCTATTTTTCTTTTTGTTCTATTAGCTAAGCAATTTTTATGTATTTTCAGCATTATTCTATGTTTCTGTAAAATGTTTTTGCTATTGGAATTTTTATAATTAGGCTACTCTATTTCTTTTAAAAATGTTCTTAAAACTACTTCTTTGCTTGTAATTTTTACATGTTATTGTAATAAATCGTTCTTTTTGTACAGCTATTATCTCTGGCTGTTATTGCATTACATGTATTTTCTAGACGTAGCCTATTTTAACTTACGGCGTGGTTACAGTCAAACTTTAAGAAATACGGTACTGTATTAATGTGAATTTAACTTTTACAAATCTTTTGCACATACTTTAATTACACGTTGAATTTTAGAAATGATACTAGACTAAAACTACGTACCTTTGTGAAAAAGTTGTCAACTGTAGGCTACCATAAAAAGTGTCATTAATGAAACACATACAAATGACTAGAAAGACTATTAAAAATATAAAGAATCACCGATTGTCTAAACGAAACTATAACCCACTTGAACTAAGTTGTTCTCTCTTCAACTAAAATGGTAACGAAATTTAATTACAACAGTTAGACAGTATCACAAGCATCAGCTGTGATTCATCTGTAAAAGCAGGTTGAACAGAACCCCAACAAAATATTCATCCGAATGTGATACACTCATGTACACATTTTGGATATTGTGATTTTTAAATATATATATTTTTTCGTATTCTATTGTTCATTTTACATAGATATACAACCTAAATTACCTTGCTGAATGATTAGCACTTTTATTTTGAAAATGAACTAACGACTCTTAAACAGCAGCGCCGGGGCTTTCACTATTACTAGGGATTATGTGCGACACAGACACGTTTGCTCCTGACTCCTCAAGGTCCTGGCAGATTGCCATATGGGGGAAAAAATGCACAAAAAAAGGAATTGAAAATATTTTTTAACAAGTATCCGATTCTTAATCTTAAGTATCCGATTCCAGAATTGGAATCAATTTTCGATTCCCAACCCTAATTGTGACTGACAATGACAGCAGCGATGTCCTACAGCCAATGAGAGTGCGAGATGTGATAGAAACAAATTGGAGGAGTAATTGCATTACGGTATTCCATATAGAATCTTCTGTGATATTTCCAATGATTAATACATGTTGCATTTTCGGTTATTTGTTTTCCAGGTACAATGGAAAGCCCCGTTTTTCTCATGCTGCAGGAGCCTGGTGGGGTGTAAGACGTGTAGGTGAATGGATGGCAACTTCATCTTGTTGCCTGAAGTGTAGAACAGATGACCCTGTTGTGACTGAGGTTGTGGGTCTGTCTGCTGTTCTGGATATCTTGAAGAGTTACTAATAAATATATGCATCTGTACATGATGTGAGCATTTGTAGAATTTGTGTTCGTGGTCATTCCACGAAATTGGTGCCTTTTGCGTCCCTAAGAAATAATCAGACATAGAAGTACTATAACAACAAATACATTTGTGATTTAAAAACATATCAATACTGTGTATTGTTTTATCAATATTACATCACAGTAAAGTCAATTAAATATCATTTTAAATAATTAAAATTGCATTTATTCTGATGAGGGTAAGGTTTTTGGCCTGTCCCTGGCTATGATTGTTCTTTTTCAGCAGGATTTTAATTTGCAAATTGAATGCAAAATGATACAAAAAACACATTGCATATTGTTCTAAGTATAATCTTATTGACAAGTAATGTTTTAGCATAATTATACGTTATTTTTCATAAAATATAAATCATTTATAGGTGTCCCCTATTTCATGTCAGCCCTGTTACCCTCACCAAAGAACCATGTATAAATAATGTTACATTCCAGTGACAACACTTCCAGGAAGTTACATCATTTCTCAACCAGGATGCCAACAGTTTAAATAAAAATAAGTTTCTCTCTCTCTTCTATAATTTTCTATTTTTGATTTATGATTCTATTGATGATTTATGAGGTTTGACTGAGGGGGGATATCATGTAATGTCAAACCTGTTACCATTTTTGCAGTATATATTTAAACACTTATTTATTTTATGTAACATAATCGTTATCTACAAGTAATATCCTTTCAAAGTGTACGAAATGTGCTTGTGTGATTTGGTCTGTTAGTAGTAAATAGCAAATTAGCTTGAAATTGTCAAACCTGTTACCGTCAACCCTGTTACTTTTCCAGAGTAACAGGTCTTGACATGTGGGTAACAGGAATGACAGTCACCTCAGCCACACTGATTTTCTGATTTGTCTGTGTAAATTTGAAACATTTTAAAAGGTCATCCCATGTGTATTATTTATCTAATGTCTTTATTATTCATTGTGGGTGGCATATGAACATCAGTTACATATTTTAGTTAGTATTTTTAGTATTGCTGGTACACTGAATCTCATAATTAAAGTATTAACTATTTAAACAGTTTTAACATTGTGTTAATTTTATTTTGATTTTATATTTTCACTATAATACACTTTCACAGATGATAGTAGCATGCCATTAAGTGCAGCAGAAAAACAAAGGTGCTACCGCACTCGCCGAGATGCGGATCCTGAAAGAAGAGCAAAATACCTTGAATGGGAGAAGCAGAAATGGAGGAAAGACAGAAAGCAGGGGAAGAAAAAAGACATTCAAGAGTGCAGCGAGAGAGAGCAGAGGTTACAGCGAAGAAAATGGAGAGCAGCCCAGGCAAAGTGTAGGGCAGCTAAAAAGGCAGCTTCAGTTGCACTCAGCAGCCTGTCCACACCTCCAGTGAGCCCAGAATCACAACAACCAGATCGACAAGAAGCTGGTCCTTCAAGGTCAGAATAGTAAAAAAAAAAAAAAAAAAAGTTTATACATATATACACACATGTAATGATGAGACAAACAGCATAAAACTAACAGTATAAGCAGTGCATTGAGACATAGGGCAATGAATTCAAGAATACAAGTATAGAATAAATAGAGAATGTACAGACAAAAGTATAGAATAGCTATAGATCAAGAATAGATATAGAACAAGTATACTACACAAGACCTAGATTTATCCTTGTGGAATTCAACTTATATATAAGGTTAAGGTTTTTCGTTTATGATTACATTTCAGGCAACATCAAACAGGAAGAAAACGTTCCAAAGGACACCACAAAAAAACAACTGTCCTTTTGTCACGCCTGGAAAGAGAGCTGCAAAAGGAACGTAAAGAGAAGGAGAAATTCAAGAAGAGATACCAACGACTAAAGAAAAAAACACTGTCCCCAAAATCCAAGTTCAACCGTGAGCTGCACACTTTGCCCAAAGTTGTTAGAAGACGTATAGTTTTCCATACTGCCCTAACCAAAGACCTCAGTGACCGGTATCACAATGCCAATGGTGAAAAAGAGAAGCAGTTAATTGCAAAATATATGCAGGTGGAAAAATAGTACAGAAGTACAGGCTTAGAAAGTATGCTCAGCGGTTTTGGGGTTCTCAAAGAAAAGGTGGAAATACTCTGACAAAACCCCACTCACATTCACATGAGAAGGAAACACTCGGACAGCAGATGCAATAAAAGACTGCGTGAGGCTGTTCTTTGAACGGGATGATGTGAGCCGTTTGACTACTGGAAGGAAGCAGACAAAGACAAAAAGCAAACTTAAAAAGCAAAACGATTCCTCATTGACACAATGAGAAATGTGGGTAGTCAATCCAAGCCTGTCTGAGGGAGAGACTTGTTTGCGCAAGATGCATGAAAACCTTGGCTTCATCACAAACAAGCTCTACCACCTGAAGCTACTAAAACACTGCAACACTGAGGAGTTAGTAGAACAGGTTGTGTGTAACTCCAAGAACAAGTGCATGTATGGCCAGTGTGAAGGGTGTAAGCAGAATGGTTGTCCTGTTATTACCCATACAATCCAACAGCCCTTGTTTCATATTCCCAGTGGATAACAGAAGAGAAGCAAAGATCAGAGAGTGGCAAAACTCAGTCATTCAAAATCACTGGCAAAAAAGAGATGGAGACCACCACGGAAGCCCTTATTGACTGTTTTGTGATGCGTCTCTAAGCACCTTTACCTTATTTTTATTATTCTCAGGTTAGGTAAGAAAGTCAAATCTGACTTAAATTATAAGCATTTTAAAAATACTTACAATCAGACAGAAGACTTCTCCGTGGTCTGTTCAGGCTCAACGACTTAAATTAATGCCACATGAGGCCGAGTTTAGTTATAAAGTTATAAGTTCATTTATTTATTACATTAATACTACTAGCATTACATAATATTCTACTAACATTCTATACAAGTAATTAAATAAAGTATAAGTATTGAAAAGTTCTTCAGTCAAGGCAATACCAGCGATGGAGGCATCATCAGCTGGTTCTGGTGTCGGAGGTACAGCCTCAGGTGTGAAGCAGCCCCTCCTGCTCTCTTCATGTTCCAGCCTTTTATAGACTATCTGACCACTTGATGTCATCTTCTTGGGAATTCCCCTCATATGTCTATATAGAGAGGCCTTATTGTTTCTTTGTTCTGGACTCTTCTCCTCTGCTGCGTCCTGAGCTTCTGATCAAGACATCCTTCAACGGTAAGACTGCCTTTCTTTCTAATACAGATTAGTTCCTTTCTAATCTACTAACATGTTACTAACAAATGCATTACCAGTTGTTTTTTTATTCTTTAATAAGTGATTAATATATGCTTTAATAAAGGCATTACAATTTCAGTTGTCTGTCATTCTTTAATAAGCAATTAATATATGCTTTAATAAAGGCATTACAATACCACTTGTCTGTCATTCTTTAATACAAACATCTGTTGTTGGGGTTTCTTTTTTCTTTTTTCCACACATTACTTTCCAATCTATCAACAGTTTGTTTTTATACAAAAGTTATCTCTCATAATCTTTCTCTTTACACATCAATTTCCAATTTATCAACAGTTTGTTTTTATATCAAAGTTATCTCTCATAATCTTTCTCTTTACACATCAATTTCCAATTTATCAACAGTTTGTTTTTATATACAAACAAACACTGTTTTAAACAGTTATCTATATATCTCTCCTTTATTCATAAACACTTCTACCACTCTCATTCTGGGTATAATAGTGTTTATCTTCAAGTCAAAGTTGTGTTGTCATTATCATTTTTATAAATCACCTATTTCAATAAATGTTTTTTTCTTCTTAATTCTCAGTTGTGTTGTCATCATTATTCTTTATAAGCTGAAGAGGTACAAGTAGCATAGAAAAGCATTTCTATGCTCTCATATAAATGTGGGCCACCCTATGTGATATCAACACCGTTTAAGCTGGAGAATCGTTGGGGAAAAACTGTCTTAATGTTCTAGTGCACAGCGATCTGTAATGTCTGCAGAAGTGCAAAAGGAAAGTCCGGGTGAAAGGGTCTGTGACGATGTTACCTGCCCGTTTCTTCACTCTGGCGTTGTACAAGTCCTGAAGTTTGCAGGTTCACACCATAATCCTTTCAGCTGTCCTGACAATCCGTTGCAGTCTTCTCATATCTGATTTGCTGGCTGACCCAAACCAAACATTATAGAAGTGCACAGAACTCAATAACAGCTGAGTAAACTGTGTCAGCAGCTCCTGTGGAAGGTTGAACTTCTTCAGCTGACGAAGGAAGTACAGTCTCTGCTGAGCCTTTTTCACAGTGGAGTCAATGTGATTGTCCCACTTCAGGTCCTGAGAGATGATGGTGCCCAGGAACCTGAATGACTCCACTGCAGTCACAGTGCTGTTCATGATGTAACCTAGCCATGTGTAACATCACTATTTATAATCAACTAACTTTGTGTCAAAACAGATGATGCAAGCATACGTTTCAGCTGAGGGGATAAATGTACAGAGACGACGTGTCCGCAGTGTGCTCAGTAAAGTTAACCCAGCAGCAGCAGATGAGCGGTGGAGCTCAGCTGTGCTGTTTCAAGACGTACTTTGTCCCATTTCCAAACAGTCTTTGGCACATCGATGGGCATATGCGTCTAATAGGGTAATGGCTTAAGTGTTGTGCTTACACACTGAAATTATACTGTTTAAATAGTCTGAACCACATTATATCTTGTACTTCTGTTACATTCTAACTAACTTATATTATCTAATAAAACACCATGCTTAAATGTTAAATTTGTTCTTTCATAGTTGTTATTTAACGTTTATTGTCAAATAGTGCACTGTAGCCTTATTTAAATATTTTTCACTTAGCAAGTTGTTGTGGCACCCCTTCCAATCCTAGCATGTTTTAGAGATTTTCTTATATAAAACACCTGATTTAACTCCTCAGCTTATGCTGCGTTCCAGGCAGGTTTTTGAGCCCGTAAATCACGACTTCAAAACCACGACTCACGACTCGGAAATGGGAGTATGCGTTCCAGATAACCTGTAACCCGTGTTTTTCCAACCTTCTACCCGTGAAAGTGCACTGGAACATCAGTCATACCCGTAACTTCCCACCCGTGAACTCGCACTAGATCGATGTACTCCCAGTTCTGAGTCATGGTTTTAAAGTTGTAATTTACAGGTTACAGGTTGCCTGGAACGCGGCATTAGTGCTAATTAACGAGACATCTCCAACATTCTTGGAGGAAGCTGATGAGCTGAATCAGGTGTTTTATATAAGAGATCACAGACAGGGCTTAAGGCTTGTCCTAGACTAAAGCACATGTTTGAGCTTTTTCAATTGAAAATAACTTGCACTGACTGATCTTAATATGCCAATGCCATTGATTTGTCTCAAGATAGATACCAGTAACATTTATTTTCTAAGGCATGTTTATAAAAGATGCTTAAACATCTTAATTTAACTAAGCATAGTCCTGGCTTTAGGTAAGCCTTTTCTGTGAAACCAGGCCTGCATATAATAGTAAAGTTTTTGCTAAGCTGTCTTTTTTCTGTACCAACACAGATGGGAATAGTGACACATGGAGGAATAGATGGACACTCGCGGGTCATTACTTTTTTAAGAGCAAGTCTTGATAACACAGCTTTTACAGTGTAGGCCAATTTTGTTGGAGCAACTTTTCAGTATGGCCTTCCATCCAGAGTAAGGTCACAGTGGCGGTGAAAACACTTTGGTTGCTCTGCTTATGAATTTAATTTATGGAGATGAACGAAGGAGCCACATCACAGGAAGATCAGTGCACAACCAACGCATTGAAAGACTCTGGCGGGATGTGTTTTTGCAGGTGATTCAGCATTTTTATCATCTGTTCTATTCCTTTGAGGAAGATCAAGTGCTGGATCCAAATAATGACATACACAGATGTCACTACAACAAGTTTACCTCCCAGTCATTCAGAAAGACTGGACACTTTTAGGTCAGCATGGAACAATCACAATCTGAGAACAGAGAGAAATCGTACCCCTAACCAGCTATGGCTAGAAGGTATGGTTGCCAACCGTCAACAAGACACAACAGCCATCAACAATGTTTTTAGCCAAGACTTGTATAATGAGAACCTGGAGGCTATGCTGGGGCGTTATGGGATCCAGCTTAATCAGCTTGAAGTCAACCAAGATGACCTTGACAGAGCTGTAATAGTTCAGCCACCACAAGTTAACTTGACTCATGAACAATGGCAAATACTTAAAGACACATTAACAGGAATTACCGACTTAAAGGAGAAGTACTTGACCTGCTGCAGGGAAATTACCAGACTTCTGCAGTAGGCTGAACACTTTGGTGCTAAAACATTCAATAAGCACTGGACTTACTTTAAAACTGTTCTTACTAATAGTAACCATAGTCAAATACTAGTTGTTTGTCATTGTCAAAAGAAAAAAGAAAACCAATCAGTTTCTGAACATTAACACATTTTATTTTTTTCATGAAAAAATTAAGCAAAACTGCTTTGTGCACCTTGAGAATGATCTTTTAGGAAGTTTATAAAACCCGCTATGTAGCAAAAATGAACATTGACTGCTGCAGAAACATTATATAAACTGAATATTAAACTGACCTATTTTCTAAAAACAAATTGCTTGTGAAATTTCTTCAAACATAAACTCATTTGGCATTTTCACAGTGTCACTCTAAGCAACTCTGTTGGAGCCTGCAGTATGCCCTCAGTCATGTATGTTCTAAATAATTCATAGCTGTTGTGAAGGGGAAGTCTTAATATAATTGCACATGTATTGGCCTCCGGATAAATTCTTTTGTAGTCTGTGCTGCTATGCAGAAATTGGATTTGGGGACGTTGAGAAAAGCCTAGTGGAGGCACAGCTGATGCACCTGATGCAAATTCAAGGACCAGCTCCATTGTCAGGGGACTGCATTCTCCCTCTGCAAACACAATTTAAAAAAATGTACATGGGGCACAGATTGTTCAAAATGATGTACTTTCCTAAATAGACATGTAGTTCTAATAAAATGCTTGCCTTCGACATCTATGAGCCAGTCTCTCCAGAAGCAGATGGTCTCATTCTCCTGCTGCCGTCTATTGCTTCCGACTGGAGAAACACACTTCAAATAAGGATGACAGATCGTTTGCAAAAAGTGGCTTTTTAGGATTTGTGAAGAGGTCTTCAAAAACACTGGGGTTGCTCCTAATCTCCTCCAGTACACCCAGGGCTCGTAAACCTTCCTGAAATCTGTAAAACATACGTAATAATAAAAGAAACATGATTTAGATGCATAAATGAGTTATTATATGCTGTTATATCCTGTAGCTCAATTGGTAGAGCCTTGCTTGAGCAGCAATAAGTTCATGGGTTTGATTACTAGGAAACTCACTTACCTGTACTGATATATTTGTTACTTGAATTCAGCATAAATCGCTTGTGATAAAAGCATAAATTTAGAAATGCCTATTAATAAGGCCCAAGTACTAAAAGCACAAAGTTTTATGCAATTGTCTTGAAATTTGGTTAACATTATGCAAAGACATTGAAAATTTAGTTGTGCTTACAGTGATCTTGAACAGTGTTGCAGTGGTGAATCAATAAATGTAAGGTGAAATCAGGTAAAAAGTAGTATTACATATTTCCTGCATGCATTTAGATTACAATGGGCTTGTCGGACTTCATGTGACACAGCAAGAACCGGCTGGCGGATGACAACAAAATACCGCTAAAGCAATTCGACAGCAGACTCCTCTGTATGATTTTTCGCATTGCTTTTGCGTTTTTTTAATGTCATCTGCCTGTCAAGTTCTTGCAGAGCCACATGAAGTCGAACAAGCTTAAATTTAAATTCAGCCTTGTATAAAGGTTTGAAGCAGTTCAATACAGGTGCTGGCCATATAATTAGAATATCATCAAAAAGTTGATTTATTTCACTAATTCTATTCAAAAAGTGAAACTTGCATATTATATTCATTCATTACACACAGACTGATATATTTCAAATGTTTATTTCTTTTAATTTTGATGATTATAACTGACAACTAAGGAAAATCCCAAATCAGTATCTCAGAAATTAGAATATTACTTAAGACCAATACAAAGAAAGGATTTTTAGAAATCTTGGCCAACTGAAAAGTATGAACATGAAAAGTATGAGCATGTACAGCACTCAATACTTAGTTGGGGCTCCTTTTGCCTGAATTACTGCAGCAATGCGGCGTGGCATGGAGTCGATCAGTCTGTGGCACTGCTCAGGTGTTATGAGAGCCCAGGTTGCTCTGATAGTGGCCTTCAGCTCTTCTGCATTGTTGGGTCTGGCATATCGCATCTTCCTCTTCACAATACCCCGTAGATTTTCTATGGGGTTAAGGTCAGGCGAGTTTGCTGGCCAATTAAGAACAGGGATACCATGGTCCTTAAACCAGGTACTGGTAGCTTTGGCACTGTGTGCAGGTGCCAAGTCCTGTTGGAAAATGAAATCTGCATCTCCATAAAGTTGGTCAGCAGCAGGAAGCATGAAGTGCTCTAAAACCTGGTATACGGCTGCGTTGACCTTGGACCTCAGAAAACACAGTGGACCAACACCAGCAGATGACATGGCACCCCAAACCATCACTAACTGTGGAAACTTTACACTGGACCTCAAGCAACGTGGACTGTGTGCCTCTCCTCTCTTCCTCCAGACTCTGGGACCCTGATTTCCAAAGGAAATGCAAAATTTACTTTCATCAGAGAACATAACTTTGGACCACTCAGCAGCAGTCCAGTCCTTTTTGTCTTTAGCCCAGGCGAGATTGTTGAGATTGTTGTGGCTTGACACAAGGAATGCAACAGCTAAAACCCATGTCTTGCATATTCTGTGCGTAGTTGGTTCTTGAAGCACTGACTCCAGCTGCAGTCCACTCTTTGTGAATCTCCCCACATTTTTGAATGGGTTTTGTTTCACAATCCTCTCCAGGGTTTTTTCTATCACATCTTTTCCTTCCCTTCACCTCTCTATTAATGTGCTTGGACACAGAGCTCTGTGAACAGCCAGCCTCTTTTGCAATGACCTTTTGTGTCTTGCCCTCCTTGTGCAAGGTGTCAATGGTTGTCTTTTGGACAACTGTCAAGTCAGCAGTCTTCCCCATGATTGTGTAGCCTACAGAACTAGACTGAGAGACCATTTAAAGGCCTTTGCAGGTGTTTTGAGTTAATTAGCTGATTAGAGTGTGGCACCAGGTGTCTTCAATATTGAACCTTTTCACAATATTCAAATTTTCTGAGATACTGAATTTGGGATTTTCCTTATTTGTCAGTTATAATCATCAAAAGAAAAAAAAAAAGAAATATATCAGTTTGTGTGTAATGAATGAATATAATATTATTGAAATAAATTACTTTTTGATGATATTGTAATTATATGACCAGCACCTGTATATGCTGCCACTGAGCCAAATAATGAGAAAGAACCAAATAGCATATCACAGCTATGCAGATGACACCCAGATTGATCTAGCCCTATCACTTAACGACTACATTTGATGTGCCTAAACCTCTTTCAGTTAAACAAAGACAAAACTGAAGTCATTGCATTTGGAAACAAAGATGAAGTTCTCAAAGTGAACGCATACTGTTACGTTCCACGTATGTTTTGTATTTTTTGTTTTTTCCTCCTCTCTTTTGTTATCTATCTATCTATTGAGTTATTTAGGTAGATCTTATTGGACGGGAAAACCAGCAATCATCCTTGTGATGTCATGACGTTCTGACGTCATGACCAGCGTTCTGCCAATCTGCGGGTGGCTGATCGTTTAAAGGGCTTTGTCGGCGTTCCACCTGCAGTGAGCGTTTGGGCTTCGGACCTCACTCACCTTTGTTGAGCCAGAAGCAGCCAGCCAACCTACGAGTCTTTGAACTGTTCACTTAGTCTGTTGTTTACTGAGACGGCATTTCTGTGATTTGTTTGATGCACTCGTCTAATAGTTAACCTGATGGAGTTTAGAGCGTGATACAAGTTTCACATGTTCATTGTATGTGCGCATTTGTATGCTGGTGTGAAGTCGTTATCTGTTAACCAGTTGATTCGTCTTGATTGGCAAATGATCCCTTTGTTATGTACAGCCCTACTCAGTGTTAATCTCAACCTCACTGACAATTGTTAATTCCGTAGTGCGTGACGACTCGAACTGGTACTTTATACTTTATTAGTTAGTACTTTATGTTAGTTAGTGTGTGGGTGTATTTTGGTTATTTATATAGTTAAGTTTAGTTAAGGCGTCGCATACGCCAAAGATTTCATTTTTGTTTCTACATTTTATTTTTAGTAGTTAGTTTAGGGGCGTGGGCGCTAGTTAATGGGTTTTGTTTTGATTATTTCTTTTGTTTGGCAACACCCTCATTTTTTCTTACTTTTATTGAGTTCATGATTTTCTTGTATTGTCTAAATTCTCCCTGTGTCAATAAATATTGGGTTATTTCTGCATCCCTTGTTGTCTGGTCTGTTCTCCCTCACACTGCAACAGCTGCATCTCGCCTAAATGTTGCATTCATTCCATTTAACATCTTTAAACACGTAACTGTCTCAGACATGGCTTGCGACCATGTATCGATTACCGGGCACTTAACTCCATCACCGTCAAGTTCAGGTACCCCCTCCTCTCGTCCCAGCGGCCCTGGAACATCTCCGTGGTGCCACTGTGTTCACCAAGTTGGACCGCCGCAGCGCATACAACCACATCCGGATACGCGGGGACAATTGGAAAAACCCCTTCGTCACGCCCACCGGCCACTACGAATACCTGGTGATGCCTGGTCAATGCCCAGGACTTCATCCATGAGGTGCTCCAGGACTTCATCCATGAGGTGCTCTGGGAGTTCCTCCACAAATTTGTGCTGGTCTACATTGACGACATCTTGACCTTACTCCCGGAGCATGGCCGACCATTGCCGTCACGTTGCGGAGGTCCTGCAACGCCTGAGAGAATTCCAGCTCTTCCTCAAAGCCGAGAAATGTTCCTTCCACCAGTCCTCAGTGCAGTTCCTTGGATATAACATCGATCACAGTGGCATCCGGATGGACGAGGGGAAGGTGGCAGCCATCAAGAACTGGCCCACACCCACAACAGTGAAGGAAATCCAACGTTTCCTCGGCTTTGCCAATTTCTACAGACGTTTCATCCAGAACTACAGCTCCATCACCAGACCGCTTACAATCCTCCTCCGCAATAAACCTAAGTCTCTGTCCTGGACTCCAGCTGCCACAGAAGCATTCAACATCCTCAAGAAGGCCTTCACCACTGCTCCTCTCCTGGTCCACCCTGACCCAGACAAACCCTTCATTGTGGAAGTGGATGCCTCCACCACAGGAGTAGGAGCGGTACTCTCACAGCAGCAGAGGGATCCGAGCCGCCTCCATCCATGTGCCTTCTTCTCCCGCAAGCTCAACCCGGTGGAGGTTAACTATGATATCGGCAACCGAGAACTTCTTGCTGTCAAGTTGGCCCTCGAGGAGTGGAGGCATTGGTTGGAGGGAGCCAGACACCCATTCCTGGTACTGACCATAAAAATCTGGAGTACCTCCGAGCTGCTAAAAGACTCAACCCCAGACAGGCCCATTGGGCGCTGTTCTTCACGAACTTTAACTTCACCGTCTCCTACCAACCCGGCTCCAGAAACATTAAAGCAGATGCCTTATCAAGACTTCATGCTCCAGAAGAAAACACAGAAGAACCTGAGTCCATCCTCCCTGAGCAGATAATTGTCAGTCCCATCACCTGGTCCACCGAGACCCTTCCCTCCTCCAATGCCTCCACCAACACTCCACCGGGTTGCCCACCGGGCTTGCAGTAGGGGTGGGAATCGGAGAGTACCTCACGATACGATACGATCACAATAAATGGCTCACGATAACGATAATATCGCGAGTCAGCGATTCTGCGATAATCGATATATCGATTTTGGTCTTAATATGAAAACAAAATGCACGTGAAAAGGTTAAGTGCAGGTTAATGGATAAATCAGATCTTATATGTACATTTAATAGAGTTCACGTCACCGAAAGCAAGAAATATGAGTTAATTTCCAGTTAATTTCAGTTAATTTCAAAATCAGAGACTGCAATAGGAGAGAGCTGCAACAGCACTGGTAAGGTCTCATTACTTTTAATGAAGATAATTGTGTGTTACGCGTCTGCGACTTACTTTCACTTTCATATGCGGCAGTTTGCGCGTCAGCTTGCTGTAGAGATCTGCGGCGATGTGTGATGTAGTAGCGCCGTCATATCTGACTCTCACATGTTTCAGTTTTAGTATTTTTGGGAGAAGTAAAATTTACATATGTAGTTTCAACAACCAGATGTATTTAGATTGATGCATAGACAGTTTTGACTGGAATGCGTCCCAGACCATCTCCTGAAGTGGTTTGAGCGATCGGATTTAAATCCGTCTCAAATTCGTTTTTTAGGCATTTAGGCATTTAGACCTGGTCTTTTCACGATCAGATAGCTATCCGATCAGAGAAAATGCATGAAGTGACCAGGTGCAAACAGAACCTTTGACGTTATTCAAGCACTTAGATATACACGGGAGCGTTCGAAAGCAGGCGTCTATCAGCGCCCCGCTAACGCTCCCGTGTATATCTAAGCGCTCGATGAAGAACGTCAAAGATGTCTAGTTTGTCGCATCAATGGTATAAAAGTGTGTCAAGACTTTGAAATTAAACGTGGCTGGGGCATCTGTTTTACTCACACTGCTGTCCGCCAACCTGTTAATAACCTCTCTTTCTTAGGCTAGTTAACTCAAGTTCACATTTCCCTTATTCATGTGTTGAGCGCCGCCTTGAAGTAGTGACGCTTTGAGTAAAGAAATCTATTTATAGCGCTTTATTTTTTTTATTAAAATATCGATATTTGGCGCAGCGATACGATTCTCGTATCGCACAGAGAAGGACGACGATATATCGCCATATCGATATTTTGTCCCACCCCTAGCTTGCAGTATGTCACCAGGACACGGCGCACTCCACTTATTCACTCTGCCCACTCTTCACTCGGCACTGGCCACCCGGGGGTCAATGAAACCCTCTCGCTGCTGAAGGAGCGCTTCTGGTGGCCCAACATGGCAGCCGATGTCAGAAGTTACGTTCAGGGATGCAAGGAATGTGCCATCTCTAAGAGCCCATGCCATCTACCATCCGGCAAGCTTTTTCCTCTGCTCGACCCTGGTCACACCTAGGAGTGGACTTTGTCACTGACCTCCCAGCCTCCAATGGATGTACCTGCATACTAGTTGTGGTGGACAGGTTCTCTAAATCCTGTCGTCTCATCCCTCTGAAAGGACTCCCCACTGCTATGGAAACTGCTGAAATCATGTTTACCCATGTGTTCTGATAATACGGTATCCCCGAAGACGTCGTGTCTGATAGAGGACCACAGTTCATCTCCCGAGTGTGGAAGGCTTTCCTCTCGCTCCTAGGTGTGACCGTCAGCCTCTCGTCAGGATACCATCCACAGTCGAATGGGCAGACGGAACGGAAGATTCAAGAGATTGGTCGCTTCCTCCGTACCTTCTGTCATGGCCACCAGGACTCTTGGAACCAGTACCTGGGTTGGGCTGAGTATGCGCAGAACTCCCTTTGCCAACCGACCACCGGACTAACACCCTTCCAGTGCGTACTTGGTTACCAACCCCCACTGTTCCCCTGGACCGGGGAACCATCGGACGTACCATCTGTGGATTACTGGTTCCGAGAGAGCGAGAGGGTCTGGGACTCAGCACATCACCAGCTGCAACGTGCTCTCCATAGGCACAGGATGACAGCAGACCTTCACCGCTCCGAAGCTCCTGCATACCAACCTGGACAGAAGGTCTGGCTGTCCACCAGGGACATCCGTTTGCGCCTACATGCCGTAAGCTGAGTCCCAGGTTTATTGGCCCATTCACCATCTTAGAGCAGGTCAACCCGGTCACCTACAAGCTCCAGTTACCACCTGAGTACTGCATTCACCCCACATTCCATGTATCACTTCTGAAACCTCACCACCCTTCTGTTCCTCTCTCCACAGAGCCTGGTGTGACCGAAGCCAAGCCCCCCCTTCCACTCATACTGGATGACGGAGCTGCATACGAGGTACGAGGGATCTTGGACTCCCGACGCCGTGGTGGTCAGCTCGAGTATCTTGTGGAATGGGAGGGTTACGGTCCTGAGGAACGGTCCTGGATTCCACGTAACGACATTCTTGATCCCAACCTGCTAGACACTTTCCACGCTGCTCATCCCAACAGACCTGCCTCTCGTGGAAGAGGAAGACCACCACGACGTCGGGGTCCTCTGCCCTCAGGAGCGGGCCCTGGAGGGGGGGGGGGGTACTGTCACAAACACGCCAGGCTCCAGCATCCACCAATCACAGCGCACACCTTCCCCTGAGTACTAATCACCGCCACCTGCATCTCATCAGTGCACTTATCACCAACACTATTTAAGACACTCACACACACAGTCACATTGTCCGGTCTCGTTCGCATCAAGGAACTTACCTCTATGCTTACCTCAAGGACTCCATACTTACCTGTCTCCTGTGTCTCCGTACTACCTCCTGTGCTCCAAGTCTGTGTGTGAGTGTCACCCGCCAGCATTCTCCAGTCTGCTACCGCTGCCAACCTGCAAACCACAAAGGACAGTATTATCACCCATTCATTCATCATTCACTGCTACAACTGCTATTTACTCACCTGTTGTCACTATAACCTCTGCTTGTGTCCAATAAACTACCTGAACTGTTATCTTCTGTCTCCGACTGGTACATATTGTAACAGTAACACATACCTTCACTCTAAGGGTCAAACAACTAAAAATCAAGTCAGGAATCTTGGTGTGATTTTGGAGTCAGACCTGAGTTTCAGTAGTCATGTAAAGACAATAACTAAATCAGCATATTATCTCAAAAATATTGCAAGAATTAGATGCTTTGTGTCCAGTTAAGACTTAGAGAAACTTGTTCATGCTTTCATCACCAGCAGGATTATTGTAATGGACTCCTTACTGGCCTTCCCAAAAAGACCATAAGACAGCTGCAGCTCATACAGAATGCTTCTGCCAGGATTCTGAGCAGAACCAGAAAACATGAACACATCACACTAATCCTCCGGTCCTTGCACTGGCTTCCAGTTGCATTTAGAATTGATTTTAAAGTACTGTTACTTGTTTATAAATCACTCAATGGCCTAGGACCTCAATACATTGCAGATATGCTCATAGAATATAAGCCTAACAGATCATTCAGATCATCAAGATTAAGTCCCAAATACCAAGGGTTCACTCAAAGCAAGGAGAGTCTGCGCATGCGGGCGCATGCAGCGACCGGCAGTAGATGAGAGTTTTGGCGTCCTCGTGTTTGAAGTTTTATGTGCGTTTTATGTGTTTTTAATGTTTTATTTTTTCTGATAACATGAATAAGTGCTCCTGGATTTAGTATAGTTAAAATGGACCTTTCTTATTTTTGTCGCGCTGTGGCTGTTTTATTTTTTGGCTGCCGGCAATATCTGTGGGACTGTATGCCATGGGAGGACACAGTACTCTAGAGATACATTAATGCAGCTAAACCTTGTTAGTTTAGCTCGGGAAACAGACTTTAAGCTAGAGTTACCAACTTTTATTCGGAGAGACTCTCATGGTCCGAGGAGTGTGGAAAAGAAGAGGAAGAGGGGCAAACGAGGTGGCGTTAGATTACGCCTGAGGAAGCAGCAGCTTACCCGGGTTCCTCTGCCCTCGGTTATTATGGGAAATGTCCGGTCCCTGAGAAACAAGGTGGACGAACTTCAGGGAAATGTTCGTTACCAGAAAGATTTCAGGAACTGCTGCATCATGGCATTTACTGAAACGTGGCTCACTGAGTGTGATCGGGACACCGACATGTCAATAGATGGGTTTGGAGTTCCTTTTCGTTTGGATCGACAGCCAGAGGTAACGGGGAAAACTCAAGGAAGCGGGGTGTGTATATATGTCAATAAACGATACTGTTCCTCTGTGACTGTCAGAGAGCGCATATGCAGATGTGGAACTTATATCGGTATCGTTGCGTCCTTTTTATTTACCACGCGAGTTTCCCCAAATGTTTATAACGACGGTGTACATTCATCCGAAGGCAGACTCCGTTTCTGCCTCAAACATCATTTTTGATGTAGTGCAGAGGCTGCAGTCGATCTCCCCGGATGCACCTAATTTTATTCTGGGTGACTTTAATCATGTTTCTCTCAAACAGACACTCAAAACATTCCATCAATATGTCACCTGTCCAACCAGACAGGGTAAGACATTAGATCTCTGTTATGGGTCAGTTAAAGACGCTTATAAATCTCTCCCCCTTTGGGTTCTGCTGATCATAACTGTGTTTATCTACTGCCCATATATAAGACTATTTTAAAGAGAGAGAAAACAAAGATCAAAGACATAAGAGTATGGTCAGACGAATCTGTGTCCTGCTTGCAGGAATGTTATAGCTGTACTGATTGGGACATTTTTACACAGTCTCGTGGTGATGATTTGGATTCATTGGTTGATGTAACATGTTCATATGTTGCCTTCTGTAGGGATATGATTATTCCCTGTAAACGTGTTAAAGTATATCCTAACAACAAACCATGGGTTACTAAATCTGTTAAGTCTTGTTTACAAAAGAAAAAGCTTGTTTTTAAACAGGGTACAGCCTCTGATTTGTATATGGTTACAAGAGAGTTGAAGACTGAAATTTTAAAAGCTAAACAAAATTATAAAGTAGAATTGGAGAACAAGATGGCTGCAAATAATTCGAGATCAGCTTGGGCGAGTATGAAAAGTATAGCAGGCCTTCACAATTCCAATAGTAGCACTCATGTTATGATAGATGGTTTTAACTCAGATATTGAATTTGCAAATGCTCTTAATAGTTTTTATTGTCGTTTTGATCATTTTGATTTTAGCAAAGAGATTCAGGAATTGAGTTTAATGCTTAGGATGATCAGCATTTCAATATTGATCTTCAGGATGTTGTAAAGGCTTTTAATTCTGTACATGTTAACAAAAGCCCTGGTCCTGATAATATCTGTGGCCGGTTACTTAAATCATGTTCAAAAGCCTTAAGTCCTGTATTTCATGGGTTATATAATAAGTCTTTACAGACACAACATGTTCCTAACCTCTGGAAAGATGCTGTGGTTGTCCCTGTTCCAAAATGTAGTGGTCCTAAAATGAATAATGATTTCAGGCCGGTCGCTTTGACCTCAGTTTTAATGAAGATTTTTGAGAAATTGGTTAGGTCCGAGATCTTGAGGCAAACTGAACATGCACTGGATCCCTTACAGTTTGCGTATAGGCCTCATAGAGGGGTGGAGGATGCTACAGTAACACTGCTTAATTTGCTGTTTAGACATTTGGATGGAAATGGAACACATGCCAGACTTTTATTCGTAGACTTTTCTTCGGCTTTTAATACAATCCAACCCCACATTTTAACCAGAAGGCTCTTAGAACAGTTTGACTTGAGCAATAATCTGGTGGGTTGGATTCTTGACTTCTTAACCAATAGGACACAAAGAGTGAGAGTCAATGGTTTTTTGTCTGACCGGAAAAACTCATCTACAGGGTCTCCTCAAGGGTGTGTGTTGTCACCGTTGTTATTTATTCTGTATACAAATATGTGTCAGAGTAGTTATGACAATAGAACCATCATAAAATATGCAGATGATTCTGTTATTGTTAGTTTGCTTCAGGAGAACGAGATCAGCCATGGCCCAGTTATTGATGATTTTGTACACTGTGTGAGGAATCTTATCTCCAGCTTAATATATCAAAAACTAAAGATATGCTCATCATTTTAGGAGGAACAGTTACATGAAAGAAGTTACTTTAATTAGAGGTCAGACTATTGAGACTGTGCAATCTTATAAATATCTTGGGACTATTATTGATGCAAATTTGAACTTTGAAGCTAACTGTGTAGCTGTGTGTAAAAAGGGCCACCAGCGTTTATATTGTCTAAGGAAATTAGCACACTTTCATATTGACCGAACGATAATGACCATGTTTTATCATGCTTTTATTGAGTCAGTTTTGTCCTTTTCCTTGGTGGCATGGTTTGGTCATACATCCTTAAAAGCAAGAAATTCTTTAAACCAGATCGTTAAATGGTCTAGTCGGTTGGTTGGTGAGTCACAGTTGTATCCAGCATCCCTGTATACTAGACAGTTACAGAGGATGGCTGCCTCTATTTTAAATGATGACTCCCACCCTTTGCGCAGTGAGTTTCAGCTTCTTCCTTCTGGAAGGAGGTTTTTAGTCCCAAGATGTAGAACAAAGCGGTATAAAAGCAGCTTTATTCCTGCTGTTTTATCAGTGTTAAATAATAAATAGGGTTTTTATTTAGGTATGTATGTTTATATAGGTATAGGTATATATATACATATATGCAGGGATGTGCATTGTATATGAAGGTACAGGTTTTATGTATATATTACAAATTGTGTGGTGGAGCCCTTGCACATGTATCATGTAACTGTTTATTTTGTTTTTTGTTTTTGTTTATTTGTTTTTTTGTCTTTGTGATATCGATGCCTTTGTACTCATCATGCTGCAAAACAAATTTACCTGCGGGTATTAATAAAGTAACCTAACCTAACCTAACCTAACCTTTTAGCTGTTACGCCAGCCGCAGCTAGAACCAGCTTCCAGAAGAGATCAGATGTGCTCCAAAAGTAGCCACATTCAAATCCAGACTCAAACACATCTTTTTATCTATGCATTTACTGACTGAGCACTGTGCTATGTCCAAACTGTTTTACAAATTATTTACATGTATTATCTTTTTATTTTTTAATTCCTTTTCCTGTTTTATTTCATTTATAATGCATTTTTTATGTTTTGTATCATCTTTTAGCATTTTAAATCTTGGTCTGGTTGAAAGAGCTGGTAGAATTATGAAGTAAGTGATTAGGTTAAAATTTGGTACATTTGGAAAAGGGGACAAACCATGATGGTGGGGCTATCTGACTCTGTGGTACGTAGAAGGGCTTTCTAAGGGTAATTGAGATCACTTGCAAAGGCAACGTGATTAACGCATTCTGGAAATCAAAACGCGTTGGTTGGGGCACTTTCCAAAGGGGAAGTTTCCGAAGAGGAAATCTGCGCTGTGGTACATAGTTAAGATATCTCTGGATTACAGTCAGGACACTTTCCAAAGGGGAAATTTCCAATGGGAAAATTTGAACTGCGTTGCATAGTTAAGATATCTCTGAAAGGGGGATTGGGACTGTGTGGTGCAGTTTGAGGTGTTTTGGCAAAAGGGGAGATTGAAATGTTTGAAGTGCCTTAACAGGTAGAGCAGGCTCTGGGAGAATTAAATGTGAGGAAGATCCATTTAGATCCACTCTGATGGATAGATCCTTTTTGAGCCATTCTGACGGACAACAAAAAACTCCCTGAAACTTCATAACTCTTCCATCCAGATAGCAGAATTCTCTGTTTTTACTGTTATCTCTATTTCTTATGCATTCCATTTTTATTATTATGTATTTGGTTCTTCTTTAAGCACTTTGAATTACCATTGTGTATGAAATGTGCTATACAAATAAAATTGCCTTGCCTTGAGAGTGGATAACATCCCGGGGCATCAAAATGTGGGGGCAGGGGCTGAGGCCCGGGGAATGGAGACTCCACCCCGAGGTGGTGGAGCTCATATGGAAAAACTTCGGTCGAGCAGAAGTCGACCTTTTTGCTTTGAAAGAAACGACTCATTGCCCTATGTGGTTCTCTCTCACTCATCCAGTCCCTCTGGGTCTGGACGTCATGGTTCATACGTGGCCGGGGATACGTCTGTATGCATTTCCCCCGATTGCTCTGCTCCTAGGAGTTCTGGAGAGGGTTCGCCGGGACAGGATCCATCTCATATTGGTTGCCTCGTTCTGGCCAACCCAAGTCTGGTTTGCGGACCTTGTGTCTCCTCTCGACGGCTCTCCTCTGGAGATCCCCGTCAGACAGAACCTCCTGTCTCAAGCGGGCAGCACAATACTTCACCCCCACCCAGAGTTGTGGAAACTGTGGGCCTGGCCTCTGAGGGGGCTAGGCTCATAGAATCCGCTCTCAATCGAAGTTGTGGAGACCATACTCCACTCCAGAGCTCCCTCCAGAAGGAAGTTGTATGTCTATAAATGGAAGTTGTTTTCTACCTGGTGTAGACAACGTCAGTTGGACCCTGTCTATTGTTCTGTCAGCTTAGTGCTGCAATTTCTTCGAGAAAAGTTCTCGGATGGTTGGTCTCCTTCCACCTTAAAAGTTTATGTAGCGTCTTTATCCACCTATCATGCACCTTTGGGTGACTCTTCAGTGGAAAGAGATACCTTAGTAGTGCGCGTTCTTTGTGGTACTCTGAGGCTTAGGCCTTCACTATGTATGAGGACTCAGGCCTGGGACCTGACTGTTGTTTTGGAAGGGTTAGCATCCGCTCCCTTTGAACCTCTAGAGGAAGCTTTGGAAAAGTTTCTTACCTTAAAAACTGCTAGCTATCTCATCTCTCAAAAGAATTGGAGATCTTCAAGCACTTTCGGTTGCTCCTTCATGTCTGGAACTTGCGCCTGGTATGTTTAAGGCTTTTCTTCATCCTAGACCTGGTCGTATACCTAAGGTCACCAAAAACCACTTGTTTATGAATCTACTGGACAGTCTTCTCCTTTGGCTGTCAGGGCACATTCTACTAGGGGTATGGCTGCCTCAAAGGCTTTAGCCTCGGGGGTCTCCCTCCATGATATATGTGTAATGCGGCTGGGTGGTCCTCTCAACATACGTTCATCAGGTTTTATAACCTTGACTTAGGCTCCACTCTGGGATCTGCTGTGCTCTCATCTTAAGATAACAGACAGGCACTTGGCATTATGGCGTAGTTGGGATAGGGTTCCCAGTGCGTCTTGACGCAGCTCGAAGTTCCCATGAAAGGGAACAAGACGCTCCGTTGCCTTGCCATACTCCCTGTGAGCGTATTGCTTCAGCCAATCAGAAGCTAGCGTTCTATGTTCTGGGTATGCTTTATAGTTTCCTGGTCTGTGACATCACCCGCCTCTGACGTTTGATTTCACAAGTGCTTCATTATGCAATTACGCAGGAGCATTTCCAATGCGTCTCGACGCAGAGTCTCGTTCCCTATTCAGGGAACCAGGGTTACACAAGTAACCCGAGTCATTTTATTCTTGCCTATATACAAAAATCTTAGTTATCTCGGATTTAAAAACCTTGGAATTTATTCTTGCCTATATACAAAAAAGTTTTTACAACTTTTACAATTTTACAACTTCCAAATGTAAAAACTTTCAAACTCTAAGGTGTCAGGATCATGTGCAGTCTGGTGCCGTGTGCTGCTGGTATGAGGGGGTTGGACCATAGAACTTGGAGCATGTTAGGGCTGCGTGTTTGGACAGAAGGCAGAGTGAATAGTATTGCAATAATTGTCTTATGGTTATTATAACTTCAGATATTTCTGTTTCAGCATTGCAATGTTGACAGAAGGTGCATCACCTACTTTAACTCACTTGGAGAGACGGAGTGGCAGTGCAAAGTAATTGCTTAACACTGGTGGTTATTCATTGTTTTGTTGTCGTCTAATGGGCTAAATGTTTACTTTAAGGGCCAGTTTTATATAATGGAAGTACCTGCCATTAACACTGTTGCCTCATTAAGTCATTTTCCAACTAACCAATTTTTAACCAACTGCCTCACAACTCTCACTATATACAGTATACAATCCAAATGTTGCACAGTCATATATATATCGTCACTGTCCGATGAAAACCACGTATGTCCATTTTGCCGATTTTGAGATTTTTCGACGGATTGAATGTCCAGGTTCATTTCCGTATACAGTATGCTTCACATATCTAAATGGCCAATGAAAAGTTGTGAAATCATGTCATCTGATTTTCACGTATATCCATTTGGTGTCAAAGCTGTCAATCACGCCGCGTATCTCCCGCCCTGTGGAAGCATCTCGCCGGTCTCGTGAAGTGTCATCGAAGCTCAGCATTGGATAGCCGAATAACACTGTGAGGTTACACTGCCAAATAAACATAGCCTGGTGAGACAATGACTTTCCTTTATCGAGGTAAACGTTTCCCCCCTGACGCCAGACGTACGTCTAGGAGTGACAAAATTACGGTAGGACTGTGCAAACAAAGTATCTGTCTAGCATTACCATGTCAGTGTATTGATTCATTGTCCCTTCATAGTTTGCAAGAGACATTTAATAAATTTATAATTAATATAAATAAATAAGCGTATTTAATAAACTAAGACGTAGGCTATTTAATAACTGAGCGTATTCATCTGTCAATATAAACGCGACTTGGCCATTCTAATTAATGATCGGAAGAACGCGTATCGACCACCGTTACTGTAAAATATGCACGTATGTCCATTTAAACTAAATTTGGTCAAATGTGGATTATATCATTACACTGGCAAGAATATATATATATATATATATATATATATATATATATATATATATTACCTTTATATATATATACCTTTAAATCTAAAACTCATTCCACACTGACCCATGTAAATGGCTTCTCTCAGTGTGAGTGTGTATATACATATTTATTTTTTTATTTTAATCAACTCTTGGAGTTGCTAGTGGCAATTGTGATTTTGTTGATTACAGTGCATTTGCAGATTCAAGGGAAGTGAAAAGAAAGTGGGACCTCAAAACCACAAAACACAATTTGCAAACCGATTCAGTGTCATGTGTTAATTTTAACATAATGTTTGTTAATTTTAACCTATTATCATACATAAACCAGTACTTGTCAAATTCTGACAAATATCTATATATATATATATAAATATCTAAAAAAACAACTTCTGTTTTCCTTTAAGTTTGCCACTGAATTTATGAGGTCTGGTGGCTGCATTTCCTCCTTCCAGTGCCCTGCAATACAAGAGAGAATGCACCTGGCCTCACTTTTGTTTCCGTCTTTAGGTATGTGCCTTATTGATGTAAATGTTATCAATGGGTATATATTAATATAGTTAAAAATGAAGAATTTTGGACCCTTGCCATATTTCTTTCTAAAAAGTAAAGTAACGGGCCACTGTTTAAAAAAAGTGCATGGGTACACAGCTTTTGTACAGATTGAAAGTCGCCACATTATGAATTAGCACAGCATGAAAAATTCAAAATTTCCCTATAATAATAATAATTATTATTATATATTATTAAAAAAAAATAAAATAAAACAAAATAAAAAAAATTTTTTAAAACAAAAACGTGGAATTTGTGCCAAAAATGTTTCAGGGAGAAAGAACTAAGTGGTTTTCACATATGAAAGTGATATTCTGCATGTGTCTAATTCATGCATAATTATAATGTTCTACAAGTGACTACACACACAAAAGATATACAGACCATACACCCACAGGCATGCCTAAGAGAAACATATTAAAGGATTAGTTCACTTTCAAATTAAAATTTCCTGATGTCATCCAATATGTTTATGTCTTTCTTTCTTCAGTCGAAAAAAATTATGCATTTTGACTAAAACATTCCAGGATTATTCTGGATAGGATTATAATGGTTGAAAAATTAGTTTCAGTGCAGCTTCAAAGGGCTTTAAATGATATCAGATGAGGAATAAGGGTCTTATCTAGTGAAATGATTGGTCATTTTCTAAAAAAAATTAATGTATATGCTTTATAAACACAAATGATCACCTTGCAAGTGCTTCCGCCTTCCTTATTCTTCAAAAAGCTTGCGCTGTATGTCCTACACCTTCCCTATTCAAATTACGGATCTAACACTTCTTCAACTCATACTCTTGGGTCCTGTTCACTGCCATTATAAAGCTCAGATGCAACAGGATATTTATTAATATTTCTTCAATTATGTTCATCAGAAAGAATTTAGTCATATACTAATGACGTGAGGGCGAGTAAAGCTTGGGCTAATTTTCATTTGAAAGTAAACTAATCTTTTAAAGCTGCAATCCTTCACCTTTGGCGTTCTAGCAGTTAATAAACAAAACAGCATGCATCCTGTGGAGGAACATTGTAGCCGGAGCTACTTCTTTCCGTTTATATCTATGGCGGTTCCCGCAGTTACTAGTGGTTTCTACTAGACCGGTCTAAAATAGTCTGAATATAAACACTTATTATAAGTATACCATAATGATTCAGTATTAGACAAAACACAGTTTGGAAAATGGATTCATGTTGTACATTCTCATTATATATTTTTTGTACATTTTGAACACAAAAAAGTTAGACAGCAGCTTTAAGTACAGTTAAGACCTTTACCCAAGTTGTATTAGATTGGTGATTTGTAACTTGTAATGGAGTAATTTTTGCTGTAAGATATCTGTACTTTTACTCAAGTATGGTTTTCAGGTACTCTTTACACCTCTGTTTTTTTCCACAGTGACGACTTCTAAAAGAGTTCTCTTTCGAGTGAATCTTCATGTGGACCTTAAGGTCACCTTTAAATCTGAAACTCTTTCCACACTGATCACATGTAAATGTCTTCTCTCCAGTGTGATATTCATGTGTTGCCTGAGACTTTTTCCTGTGTAAAGTTATTCCCGCACAGAGTGCAGGTGTGAGGCTTTTCTCTAGTGTGAATTCTCATGTGGGCTGTAAGATGTCCTTTTTGACTGAAACTCTGTCCACATTGCTGGTGGGTGAAAAGTTTCTCGCCAGTGTGAATTCTCATATGGATTTCAAGCTTTCCTTTTCCACTGAAACTCTTTCCACACTGTTGGCAAGTGAAAGGTTCTCTCCAGTGTGACTTCTCATGTGGACATTAAGGCTTCCTTTTTGACTGAAACTCTTTCCACATTGTTGGCAGGTGTAAGGCTTTTCTCCAGTGTGAATTCTCATGTGGATTAAGCTTCTTTTATGACTGAAACTCTTTCCACACTGTTGGCAAGTGTAAGGTTTCTCTCCAGTGTGAATTCTCATGTGGACTATAAGGCTTCCTTTATGACTGAAACTCTTTCCACATTGTTGACAGCTGTAAGGCTTTTCTCCAGAATGAATTCTGATGTGGGCTATAGGCTTCCTTTCTGACTGAAACTCTCTCCACATTGTTTGCAGGTATGAGGCTTTTCTCCAGTGTGAATTCTCATGTGGACTTCAAGGCTTACTTATGTGTGAAACTCTTTCCACACTGTTGGCAGGTGTAAGCCTTCTCTTGATTGTGAATTTTCATGTGGGGCTATAAGGTTCCCTTTTTGACTGAAACTCTTCCACACTGTTGGCAGGTGAAAGGTTTCTCTCCAGTGTGAGTTCTCATGTGGACTTTAAGGTTTCCCTTTACAGTAAAACTCTGTCCACACTGTTGGCAGGTGAAATAACTTTTAGTTCCTGTCTTTTGAGCTCTTTTTTGTAAGGAAGACTTTTTAACCTGTGACAATCTTTCTCCAGTCATGAAATCCTGATGTTCATCATAATGTTCTTTCTCTTCTCCCTTTCATTAAGTTCATGACTCGCCTTTCAGTGTCATTAGGTCTAGGACAAAAAATAGACAAAACAATTTAGACATTTAATGCATCAAAACCAACAACATGCTCTTTAGCACGGTGAACTAAAATGTGCTTTTAATATACTATATCTGTATTTAAAAATATATTTAGTTACCACTTGTAGATTGAACACTATGGGTTCAAATGTACTATAAGTAGTATCTAAATAAATTTTCTAAATACAGAGATAGTATATTAAAAGCACATCTAAGTTCATATTTCATAGTGTCTCAAAATAGCACAGTTGAGTACACTTAGATGTTCTTAAGATTATGTTAAGAAATACTAAAGAAGACTTTTTAGTATATTAAAGGGAAGCCCGGAAAGTACTGCATAATTACAGCGAATGTACAGCATAACTTTCGATAATTATAGTGTACTTATACAGTAAGTACGTGTAAGTATAGGGAACAATATGTAATATGTAAAGGAATAAAGGGGTAACAACAAGGAAAATACCAAATTATTTAAACTGTAAGTATTTTATAACTAAGGGGTACTTACACTTATGACAGACAACAATCTTACATTTGGGATCAATTTAGCGATTAAGTTAAGGAAAGTAGAAAGATGTCACATTTACCCTGTAACTACATGAAATAAGAGCGTAACAAGCTCCACTTTAATTTACGGCCTGTAATGTCATATTTACCCTGTAACTACACGAAACAAAAGCATATTTCCCCATTAAAAAAGATTGCAATAGTTCGTTCTACTTGCCTTGAAACAACTTAATCAGTGCTAACTTAATCTTGCTAAATTGCTCCCGAACATAAGATTGTTGTCTATCATAACAGTGTAAGTACCTCTTAGTTCTAAAATACTTACAGTATAAATAATTTGTTATTTTCCTGGTTGTTACCTCTTTATTCCCAAGATTTTACATATTGTTCTCCTATACTTACACATACTAACTTTATAGGTAGAATATAATTATCAAAAGTTACGCTGTAAATTCATTGTAATTATGCAGTACTTTCCGGGCTGTAATCTAAAGCGTTACCGTGGTTCATTGTGATTTCACTTTTTTTAACTTTAGTTAGTGTGTAATGTTGCTGGTTGAGCATAAACAGTATCTGCAAAGTTACAGCGCTGAGAGTTCAATGCAAACGGAGATATTGTCTTTTAAAGTTATGGGATTTTAATGCCTACAATAATGACCGGTTCGGACTACAACAAGCTTCTTCCCGGGTTGGTGACATCATAAACCCTGCAAAACATGCCCCCGGGAACACGCAACAAAGTGGGCGAGGCCATGTGACGCAGCATAATGGAAGAGGAAGAGTTGTGTACACCAGACGTGAGCGGCACGTCAAAAGATAATAGAACCCATTATAATCAGTGATATTTTCTACACTGGATGCGGCGCTGAAGAAGCTTCCAGAATGAGAAAACTGATGGTTTGCTGGACAAACTAGGATAGTTTTTCTAAAACAACTATTAAACTAAACCTAATCATATATGTAATTGATTATAATCCGTTGTAATTAATTCACAATATATGTGCATAATTCCCTCTTGGGTTGATATATATTATATACAGTATATATATATATATATATATATATATATATATATATATATTAAATAATCATAAGGCTTTATCATAATTTATCATAAGGCATATATATATATATATTTATTTCGCCCAGGATTTGAGCTAACTGATTAAATACTTGTAATATCGCTAAAGATCGTTACAGTTTTATTGTTTGAACATGTCTTTTAAACGTATAGTTCTGTTGCTTTTTGGAAGAGGCTTGTTGCATCAAGGAAGTAAACAAGAACAAATGTGTTTTTGCTTCGCTAGCCAGTTAGCTGTATTCTAGTGCATACTTCAACAAACACCAACAAACACCAACAAATGTCTGTTCACAGACAAACAGTTGTTCATGCTATAAATTAAATGCTACATTTACAAAAATGCTGCTGCTACTGTAAAACTTTAATCAGGATAAAACTATATATTGAAAGCTAACAAACAGCAGTGTCAGCATCTAAACACTTTGACACAAATACTAAATGAAATACCATTCATAAACGTCCTTTAAAAGCCGTGCTTGCAGAGGTTCTGCTTGACCCCCTTCATCTGGGTCTGATTCGGGCTCAATTTGATACAGCAATATAGATGCCGTATCATGGGTGCAGCAGGCGCAATGATATTACGCACTGCCTGTGACCCCCTGCTTGCACAGGGAGCGTGCCTTGCAACCAAGGAGACATTTGTGAGAGACGCAGCGTAATATCATTGCGCCTGCTGCACCCATGGTAAGGCAGCAAAGTTCCTTGATTATTACGCTAGTATGAGAGTATAGTTCCTAGTCATATCGGCCTAGTAAATCGCAACATTTCATTTTACATCGATCTCAGTAAACAATGTAACTACAGAAGAGTCAAGTTTAAAATAGGAAATAAATTTTTGAGCGAGATGCTAATGGTCTCATCAGATTCAATGAACTATGCTAAGCTATGCTAAAAGTGGAACCGTCAGACCCGGAGATCGGCTGAATGGATTCAAAAATGGTAAAACTCAACTGTTTAACTCTAGGGGAGTTGGAAAATGAAAAAAAAGTGTTCTTTTAAATAACATTTTTCAAGGTACAACAGTACTGTAATAAGAGAAAATTTCAAGTTTTGTTCAGTTATGGCACCACCGAGTGAAACAGTCCCACCGCTTTTCTTTTTTTTTTTTTTTAGTCAAGCTTGGTAAAAAAATATCATTATGAGTTCCGACATTTACATTTTTGAGCACATGTCCAGAAAACTACCTATGTCCGATTTTATTTTTACGCTTACAATAAAAATTTTGACTTTTGGCTTATTAAATAAAAATTCTGTCATCTACTCATCATTATGTTTTTCCAAACCTATAAAGTTTTCTTTCTTCTGTTAAACAAAATTTGAAGAATGTTGGTAACGAGATAGCTGACAGTTGCAATTGACATCCATAATACTTTCGTCCTATTGAGGAAGTCAATGGGGGCCGTCAACTGTTTGGTCAAGATTCTTCAAAGTACACTATATTGGCAAAAGTATTGGGACACCCTTCCAAATCATTGAATTCAGGTGTTCCAACCACTTCCATGGCCACAGGTGTATAAAATCAGGCACCTAGGCATGCAGACTGCTTCTACAAACATTTGTGAAAGAATGGGTCGCTCTCAGGAGCTCAGTGAATTCAAGCGTGGTACCGTGATAGGTTGCCACCTGTGCAATAAGTCCATTCATGAAATTTCTTCACTACTAAATACTGTCAACTATCAGTGGTATCATAAAGTGGAAGCAATTGGGAACAACAGCAACTCATCCACAAAGTGGTAGGCCACGTAAAATCACAGAGCAGGGTTAGCGCATGCTGAGGCTCACAGTGCGCAGAAGTCACCAACTTTCTGCAGAGTCAATAGCTACAGACCTCCAAACTTCGTGTGGCCTTCAGATTAGCTCAAGAACAGTGCATAGAGAGCTTCATGGAATGGGTTTCCGTGGCCGAGCAGCTGCATCCAAGCCTTACATCACCAAGTGCAATGCAAAGAGTCGGATGCAGTGGTGTAAAGCACTCCGCCACTGGACTCTAGAGCAGTGGAGACGTGTTCTCTGGAGTGACCAATCACACTTCTCTGTCTGGCAATCCGATGGACGAGTCTGGGTTTGGCGGTTGCCAGGAGAACGGTACTTGCCTGACTGCATTGTGCCAAGTGTAAAGTTCGGTGGAGGGGGATTATGTGGGGTTGTTTTTCAGGGGTTGGGCTTGACCCCTTAGTTCCAGTGAAAGGAACTCTTAATGCTTCAGCATACCAAGATATTTCTGACAATTTCACACTCCCAACTTTGTGGGAACAGTTTGGGTATGACCCCTTCCTGTTCAACATGACTGCGCACCAGTGCAGAAAGACATGGATGAGCGAGTTTGGTGTGGAGGAACTTGACTGGCCTGCACAGAGTCCTGACCTCAACCCGACAGAACACCTTTGGGATGAATTAGAGACTCTGAGCCAGGCCTTCTCGCCAACATCAGTGCCTGAACTCACAAATGTGCTTCTAGAAGAATAATTCCCATAAACACACTCCTAAACCTTGTGGAAAGCCTTCCCAGAAGAGTTGAAGCTGTATAGCTGCGAAGGGTGGACCAAATCCATATTAAACCCTACGGATTAAGAATGGGATGTCATTAAAGTTCATGTGCACGTAAAGGCAGGTGTCCCAAAAATATTTGGTCATATAGCGTATCTTCTTTTGTGTTCAGCAAAAAAAAAAAGAAAAAGGTTTTGGGGCGACATCAGAACGAGTAAACAATGACAGAATTTTAATTTTTGGGTGAACTATCCCTTTAATGTTTATTGATAAAATCCATGCTAATTTACTTAGTTTAACACAAAATTTTCTGAACTTTTTTAGTTTGTATCAGTACTTTTTAATCATTTACAGAATATTAACCAAACATGTAAATGACAATCATGACAATTTCATTCAATTTCACCTCTAGCCTCAATCTGCTTATTAATTTCTAACCTACACCTGTACCACAAATGACAAGGTAAATATTTTTCACTGGTTTCATCAAATATTATCAGTTCACTCGGTTATACTTCAAAATGTTTTACACACTTCCACTGCTGACTTTCCTCCATATGACACACACATGAAATGATTATTGATGTAAAATATTTAAATTAGGACTTATTTATTGCTTGATTTAATGTTCAGTTCCTGCTATTTATGTTCAGCATGCACTTTTTATGTTCAGTAAAGCGCTATTTATGTTCAGTACAGCACTTTTGAGCATGAACAGAAAAAAATACTTTCATTGTTCTCTATCCATAAGTAGATATTGGGTTTAATGTTGCAAAAAAATAATTATTTCATTTTGGCTACTTCTGTAATATTATCTGTAAGATTATACTTCTGTATATTCTCTATTTCTGTAGAGCTGGACATTTTAATAATGATCAAAAGTTCAGCTGTGAGAATAAAACCAACCTGTTTGTTCCTCAGTTTCTTCATGTTTCACTCTGAATGTTTCTTCAATCTTCATGTCTTCAGTCTCCTCTTTAATCATAATTTCTTCAGTCTCTTCTTTAATAAAATCAATCTTCATGTCTTCAGTCTCCTCTTTAATAAACACCATCTTTAAGAAGAGAATGATTAACAGTTGAGGTGTAACGTACACATATTCATATTGAACAGTTTCAGTACAGGGCTTTCGGTATGGTGCTCGAAGCATTACATTGCAACATTAAGTTCTCCTATTAATCGCAATAAGCGCTGCATTTTGTTACTTTCGACAAGAAACAAAGTGCCATCCTTCAAATTCTGTCTACAAAATCATGAAATTTAAACAGAAAATGCCGTTTTGACGCTCTTTGTGATGTGACAGATCACTGTTAAAACCGGCAGCATGAGCATCTCTTCCTCTTTAATGTTACAGAATTAAACATGAAAAAACAGCTGAAGGTATGTAGAAAAGATACAGTAAAACTTACAGAAATTGCCATATTTCATGTAATCACTCAATCAGTGTTTCAACGGCAGAAAGACGTCAATAAATCAGATAGTAAACAATATGTCATTTACCTCAGAAAAGCCATTCAGTGTCCACAGCTTGTTAGTTCACCAGAGAAATGAACTTTTAGTTATAATTTAATTTAATGTATTTAAAGACAAAAACCCAATTTGTTCAGTAAACTACTGTTTAATAAAAAAAAACACACATATCACATATACCTGCTCTACAGAAAACCGTACCGAATCGCGACTTCAAAACCGAGGTAGCCTATAATTTATCCGTAATAAATTTTTAGTTATAATTTAATGTATTTAAAGACAAAAACACAATTTGTTCAGTAAACTACGCCTACTGGTAAAAAAAAAGAAAGAAGCAATTTTATGTTTTCTCCCCACCTGCAGTAAAGAAAACCGTACTGAACCGTGACTATGTACCGAACTGTGGGTTTGTGTACCGTTACACCCTTAATTAACAGAGTTAATGGTCTTCAATGACCTGGTTAGACAAACAATCAAACAAAAAAAATTATACTATCGCTATAAACTTAAATTATAAAGTTTTAGACATTTATAATCTACATTTAGTATTTAAAGAATTATAGATTATATTTAAATGATTACTCTTTGATGAAAACAGTTAGTTTGTTAGTGTTTGTTGTCGTTCATGTTCACTGTTTGAGCAGCACGAGTCGTGATTCACTGAATCATTTCTCAAAGTATTTGATTCAATTGACTCGGGGTTGAAAAGTTCAGTTTCTCCATCATGACTCGACAGAGACTGAACTCGTGTTCATGATAAACTGATATATAGAGAGAGAAATGAGACGCAGGTTTACTGTTTCTCATCAGTGGATATGAGCTTTACTCACACAAATATCCTCATTACAGTTAGATAAAGAATCACAATGTTACATTAAATAGTAAATAAACTCAGTTCACATTGCTTGTAAAAATATAAAAAACTATTAAAAACAGTTTCTATTAATTAATGCAGCTTCAATTCTTAAAACAAACCTTTCTTCAGCAGAACCACAGCAGATGCAGGAGCTCGGCGCAGTCTTATGACGTCACATCGTCCCTTCAAAATAAAAGTCCTGTTCACAAGCTGCATTGTCTCTAGCTGCAGAGAGACTTGACAATTTATGGGAGAGTCCTGCTGCTGACTAAGGCTCCTACTTTATTCTGCTCTTTTACTACATATTGAGAACAGAACTAGTAAATCTATTGACTCTCTGTTGAATGTGTTCAGAGGAATTTCCTTATTCAGTTTTCTGCTTCACTCATAAAAATGTCACAGTAGTAAAGTTTGTTTTTCTTCTTTGGTGTTTTACGAAAATTAGCATCCAAAATGGGAATATCTCTCCATCATCTAGTGTCTGTATGGTTTGTACCTGATCTCAGATCAGTTTTATTAACTTATTAGACATTTAAATGACATGTTTGTATAATAAAAAGAAGCACTATAGTTATTAGTCACTTATTGGCCTGAAGCTCTCCATAAAACAAACAAAACAAGCCCTCGAAATGAATAAAGGACACATATTATACAGACACTTCATATTTAATGATATTCAGTGATTACAGTTTACACAGTTTTGACCAGCAGGCGTCGTCTATGTGTGTCATTTCAAGTGATTCACTGAATCATTTAGTGAAGCATTGGTTCCACTGATTCAAATTTGATTGCAATTAATTCACCAAGAACGTTCAAACATTTTCATGACATTTAATTCGTAAAACGACTTTGATTCCCGAGCTGGTTCTGATCGAGGCTATCTATCACTGTAACCGGAAAAACTTTTACACAGCGTGGATCATTCCGGAAGCCAAAAACCCGGAAGTGTGAAATTGGCCTATCGGTTGAATCTCAATGACATTCGCTGCCACCTACTGGCGGATTTAATTTCACATTTAAAGTGTCTTTTCATTTTATAAATAATTTCAAATAACAGTACCAAAGTCTGTTTGTAGGCATTTTTTACTAGATTTGCAAGAAAAAAACAAACATGGTGGACACATCCATGTCTGTTTATTAATTTTTATTTATTACCATCACTGAAGCTGTGGACAATCACATGGGTATCAGATTAAGATGCAGGCAAGCAAAACATCTTTGCATGTGAATGTACAGATTGATGCATATAAATGTGAATTATCTTCTTCAGCATCTTTTACATATAGGTTTACATAGACTGATGCATGTATTTCCAATAGATCTGGATGAAATCCCTGTTAGGGCTGCACGAAGGTCAGCTCCATGTCTCCACTAACTTTCAAAACATCAATCTCCCCCAGTTCAGTGAAGCGATGATTAAAAGTGTGAGTTTTCACCATTGACAAACACCTTGTAATGATCACGACTGCAGAAAATGGTCACCTGAAATACACAAGCCAAATGAGAAAGATATGAAATCAATTTCATGAACGTTAAATACAGATTTCCCCAACGTCTACTGTCATTGTCCAGCATCTTATCCACACTGTCTATCTGAACAGAAAGCAAATAAACAGGCAATTATAAAGCTGTATGTTTACCAGAAACGGTTGCCCTCTTTTAAACGGCATGGGTCCAGATCGTTCATCCTTATCACGCCATTTCCCATCCTCAAAAGTGTTGCGTACAACCACATTCTCATCAAAACGAGGATTGTAGTGAAACGCATCCCAGATTTGTGATGCAGATTAAACTCAATTCTGTTGGAGAAATAAAAGCAAAGAGAATTGTACTTTTTTGAGAAACATCTCATGGATTCAAGGATCAGGTAGATGTGTCATTATGACGAAGTCAATATTTAGAACCATTTTAAAACAGCAGATTTATTATCTGGAAGAGAATCGACAATGTCAAACCTCTTCGCCTGGGAACTGATGATTCCTTGGCGACGATGACTTTGCCAGGCTGAAGTCCGCCAGGGATGATGCTTTTATACGGGACCATCTGATTGTGGGTCAAAGTCATTCAAGATAATTTGTATAATACGGCAATTTGTACAGCATGCTAACAAGTTAATTAGGTCAAACCCGCTTTGAATAATCCATTAAAAATCATTGTATTTAAGATATTTTAAAGATATAATGTATCCAAATCACACAGTCCATGAACTCAGAAATCTATTTCTTAGAATAAAGTATGGTAATGATCTAACTTACAAACGATCCAGGAGGTGTAGGATGATGAGGCTGTAAACGAAAAAGGACAGGAACAGATTTAGGTTATGAGGTTTTGTTTTTCACTCTAAAATCCTTCCATCAGGTATTTTTCTTCCCCTTGTGGGTGGCGGATCTGCTTATAGGTGACATTCAGCAATGATCACAGAGTACGAACTTCACGAAGAAGGCTCAAGTCCTTCAGTGTACAGGAAAGTGCTTCAAATGTTTGTGTGCCGCATTAATCAGGCGTGCAGAAAAACACGAGCATGTGCCTGGACTATCGTGGACAACTTTATATTTGCCCTTCCTGTGACATGCATGAGGAGCACATTCAGCAGTATTTTGTGCCCACATCCACTAGATTGAACTCGGTCAGTGTTATATTACCTAAATATCTACAGTGTTGAGTATATATTGTATTATATTGTCTGAATGGTGTAAATGGTTTATCTTTCCATTCCAGTGTCCTATAATGACTGTCTGACATGTGATTCAGTCTGTATATAGTGATGTTATATGGATGCACAAGGCCAATAATCCATCCTTTCTACCTATCAAAAAGTTTTCTAGAGGTAAAATAGTCAAATGCTTTTTTCCCCTCTCTCTCACCGCAAGAGACTGGAAGGCAACTAAACTCAGTTCCACCGTTCCACCAATACAGATGCTGTCCACACTTGAGAATGGCATTCGGTGCTTGTACTCCGAGAAGGGTTTCCCATTGGTACTTATCTAGAAAAAGCCAGAAACATAGTCATTCTACTGCTATAATGAAATACCTGTAGAATTTGATGTAAAGAATTTGATGTCTAAAGAAATCTACAGGCAGAAAAGCAAAAGTGAATGACCTTGTATGACTCCTGGGTGGTAAGGATCTGCAGCACAAACGTCTGGCCTCTCGGGAAGGGAGTTTCATTCTTGCGTTCCTCTGAACCCCAATTACGGTTCTGATAGGTGTTGTGCACAACATACCCAGATCCTCCCTCATAGCGTGGGTTAAAATGCAGGACAATATCAGACCCAGACTGGAGGTCCAGCTGAAATCTGGAGAAGATGGATTAGAAAGAGAAAAAGGACAAAGAATATGCTGCAAAGATACAGGTCATGGTGACTGAATTTTCAAAATACATTCAAGTCTCCAGCTTAAACTGCTGAGATAAATACTCTGCATTTGCTGTGTTGACTCAAGAAACGGCAACTGCGTAAAGAAGTGTAAAACACAAAAACATCTTTTCTTATCTTTCTGGTAAACCTCTGTCATTGATGCAGCACATTCATTTCTTTTAAAGAGCAGGATGACACTCACCTGTCTGCATCGGCCTTAACCTGTCCAAATACAGTAACCATCATTACATCCATCAGCTTTCCCTGGATTGAAGCAGAGAACGGGACACTCTGTGTGGAAGGATTTCACATACCAGACATCCCATTAAATGAGTGCCTGTCCTGCTTTAGTACAGCATTTTTATTCTGATTGTAAATGCGAATGTTAACCATACAGATCCTAAAATAGTTCATCTTTTAAACCATTGTGCTTCTGATTATATCAGCAATGCAAACTGAAGTGTGAGGAATTGGCTATATTTTTCAACATAAAAATACACTATATGTAATGCTTATAATTTACAATGTTGGCACACCTGTTTTCAGCCTCTGTCTTAGTTTTGGTTTCTTTAGAACCCACCTTACAAAAAGTGTAGTCTGCTCTCATTGATCAGCCGGCTCTACTCTGATTGGTCCATCGTTCATAACGTGTGCTGGCAATGTAATGCCCTTACCATAACCGGCGAGTATCAGCTCCGGAGGCTTCCTTAGGAACTGTAAACACTACTGTAACTACGCTAAATACGGCATGAGTTTTGCCATATCAGTTCAAGCCAGAGTCTGATAATGATTGTCAAGAAGAACTAGCTGATCGACCCAAACCACCAGGACAATTCATAAATCTTATTTTATACCTCTTTTATATTTCAGATGTAATGTCATAACTGTGTCTGCACTGCATGGATCAGAAAGCAGTCATTAGGAAAACGGTATGCATTTATATTCTGAACACTGATTTTTGAACTGAGGCTTATTTTTTAGGCAACACAGCAGGGAGAAATGAATATTGCAGTCATGTATTATTACAATTTTCCAATCTATGGTAAAACTTTTTTAAGATACAACAAATATTATTTGTTGTACTTGCAAATGGTAATGATCAAATGAATAGCAGCCAAAAAACCTGTAGAATTAAAGTAAAATATCCTAATTTAAATAAACTGAAAAACACTGTTATTTTACAGGTAATTCCTGAATGATTACAAATTAAATATCTTCACTTTAAAAAATAATCATAAAAAAAGTTCAATAAACAAAAAACATTAAATTAAAGTAAATATCCTAATTTAAATAAATTGCAAAAATAAATTTTCTTTAAATGTTAAAAAACACTGTTATTTTACAGGTATTTCCTGATTCAAATGACTGGCAGCAACAGAACATTAAACACTAACAGATCTCTCAAGATCTCAACATCTTCAATTATCACAAACCAGACTTTATTTATTTCAATCCGTCTTAATGAGATTAACAAAGGTTTAGATGTTGATGTCTTATTGAAAAAAATGTGACAATCAACAAGCTTTTTGTGACTTTAGTAGTTGTTTTGTGATTTTCAGTTGATATGAATTATTGAATTGAATATGAATTGTCACCATTGTTGAGATTCATACACTAATTCTTGATGTCTCTGTGAGTCTGCATGATCTTGACAAAACATTTTCTGCATAATGACTTAATAAAATTGTTTACAGAGGTGTCAAGTAACGAAGTACAATATTCGTACCTTACTTAAGTAGAAATTTCGGGTATCTATACTTTACTGGAGTAATTATTTTCAGCCTACATTTTACTTCTACTCCTTACATTTCACGCATTATCTGTACTTTCTACTCCTTACTTTTTAAAATAGCCTCGTTACTCCTATTCATTTCGGCTGTTTTCATTCTGGCTTGAGAAAAAAATTCAGATACTCGCGCCATCGGATAGAGTGAATTTGATTGTGGTTGGATGAGAAGTAGCCTAAAACATATACCATTCTGACACCCTATGGTTTGTACGCGATCCATCGCATCTGCACATGACACAAATCACGTCACACTCCAGCAAGGAGGACAGTGTTGGGGGTCGTTACTCAAAATAGATTATTTCTTAAAAGTTATATTCTCCACTTCTGGCTCATTTAGGCTATCAAACGGGTGCTTTCTCTTCGTCCTCCGCAAATTAAGCTAGTAGCTCGGTAGAGACGTTGAATAAATCAGCGTATGCACCGGTTTTACTTTTTTTTTTTTAGCGCGACCTTTTTATTTATGTGACCCATAGTCATATACACCATGTAGCTAAACAAGCCAAACTAATTATTTAAAACGAAAGTGCGTTGCTCTCATGGTGTTATACTCTCTCTTTCGGTGAAGTGGAGCAGTGCTCTTGCTGAAGGCACGGATTGCACTACGGACTATTGTACCTTTATATGTTTTTTTTTTTTTAAACTGTATTTTATTTTTTATAACGAAGAAGCTGCGAGTCCGTCCAGGCTTTGTGTGTGTGCGCGAGGCGCAGGCGCGATCAAACAGCTGTCTTTGCTGGGGATTCCCTCATCATCATGGCAACGGTTATGGCCAGGTCAGATTACATCACAGTTATTGCCGTTTGTTGGATGCTCAGACGACCAAATAACGCCGATAAACATGTTCAGTCTGGTAAAAACAGACTCCGACCAACGCCAACAGGGTTATCACAACTATCCAACAAACTCCAACATACGAGTTTGCATCATTTTCATGGGCATATATGCGGCTGAAACGGGTAGCTATGCATCCCAAAGTTTTCAGCATTACTTTTACAGTTTTTCTCAGTCGCTTTGGTACATTTCTCAGATCAGAATTGAAATTCTCAAAATACCTGTTCAATTCTCACATCATGTGTCACTTGTGCACATCAAAAAAGCAGTTTCTCATTTCTTTGAACAAGTTGCAAATGCTTTGGTACATCCATGCAAATGATTATGTACAATTCTCAGTTGTTTCCTACATTATCAGTTGCTTATGTCATGTTGATCAAAATGTATTATATTGGGTCTCTGTTGAATAGTCTCACCCCCCACAACATTTAGGCACAAGCTCATAGCATAAGTCTTTACATGCAAAATGGTTGAACAAGTTATCATAATATGTCAAGCATATTTCTATACTTTCTATATTTCCATTAGACTTTTTTCTAAATCTGTCCTGAATTGGTAAATTGCTCCCAGGTGAATCTTGACTTTCTCTAACGAAGGTGCTTCTCATGAAGCATCAACTAGCAGGTATATATATAGCTGGAGCAACAGAATGTTACAATGTTTGACAATGGAAGGACAAGGAATTGGACGGGGTCAACAGCCAGAGAGAAGACAAAGAAGAGGAGTGAGGCTGCGTGGTGGAGGAGTTGGAAGGCAAAACCGAGGAAGAGGCAGAAGAGGCCGAGGACATATGCGCGTTCCTGATGAGATTAGAGCCACACTCGTAGACCACGTTCTCAATCATGGGCTTACAATGGCCGAGGCTGGTCGAAGGGTGCAGCCAAATGTTGGAAGAACAACTGTGTCCTCGATTATTCAGACTTTTTGTCGACAGAATAGGTATGTAATCTAACAATAGGCATTGTACACTGTACTTTCATTACTAATTTTTTTTCCCACATAGGACTGCAAGACAAATTCACAGGGGTGGCAGAGGGCCCCTTTTCACACGTGAACAGGAGGAGGCCATTTGCACCATGGTAATAGAAAACAATGCAATAAGACTAAGGGAGATAAAAAGTGCCATTATAGAGGACAACAACATCTTTCAAAACATCCAAACAGTCAGCATCTCAACCATTAATAGGGTGCTGAAAAGACACCAAATGAATATGAAGCAGCTCTACACTGTTCCGTTTGAAAGAAATGGTGAAAGAGTGAAGGAGCTGCGTTACCAATATGTACAGGTAAAACATGTATGAGCATGCAGCAACTGTACCTCAGAGTAAACAGTACAACATTGTATAGTGATATACAGTACAGTAAGTGTGAACTTGACACATTGCATCTTCTTTTCTACAGCCATAGCAAATATGTGCTGTATACATTTAATGTAACTGTATCTTGGCCAAAATGAAAATGCATGTAATTCATAAAACTCATTTTGTGTCTTCTGGATATAGCGTATAATGGAACTGGAAGCAAGTGAACCACCGCACAGCTTCCTCTACATGGATGAAGCTGGCTTCAACCTAACAAAACGTAGAAGGCGTGGTCGAAATATCATCGGCCACAGAGCTACAGTTGATGTGCCAGGCCAACGGGGCGGAAACATAACCATGGGTTGTGCAATCTCTGAGAATGGTGTGCTAACGCATCTTCCCATTATTGGGCCATACAATACAGAGCGTCTTGTCACCTTTTTAGACACTCTCTACAGGGATCTCATCCCTGAACAAGAGAGGGGTCAGATTGGAGATGACCTGCCAAAGTATGTGATTGTTTGGGACAATGTCAGTTTCCATCGTTCCAACATCATCAGGCAATGGTTTGCTGCCCATGACAGGATGCTGATGGAGTTCCTCCCACCCTACTCTCCATTCCTTAACCCCATTGAGGAATTTTTCTCAGCGTGGAGATGGAAAGTATACGATCGTCAGCCACATACACAAATGACCCTTCTGGCTGCCATGGATGCAGCATGTGACGACATCACAGCAGATGCCTGCAGAGGCTGGATAAGACACTCAAAAAGATTCTTTCCACGATGCATTGCAAGAGAAGATGTTCGTTGTGATGTGGATGAGAATTTGTGGCCCAACAGACAGGATCGTCAAGAGGTGTAGGAAGATTGTAATTCCTTAATGTAATTTCTACAGCACCGCATGTACAGGTTTTCCTATGTTCACATTTCTTCTTTAGGTTTTTTTTTGTGTGTGCTATTCAGTGCTGTCTTTTCATTTCTGTATCTCAATAACATGTTCTGTCAATAAAATACAGTACAAACAGTAAGAGTGTAAATTTGAATCTTTTCCATTCTCTTGCAATTACACTCACACATACACTAAGATGTAACTTACAATTGACAATAATTGTCATCAAAACTTTAGCCATAGTTTCCATCAGAACATCCCTCCAGAAACTGTTATATTGAAAAATGACTAACAATTGACTGTCTTATCGTACACAATGACACAAGGACTTGTCATTCTGATGGCATGAATGTTCATTGACACAGATATTACTTTTGAGAGATGAACTAAGGATTTTGAGTAAGGAGGTGGATTTTGCAGGTTCATCCATGGTGTTTTGCTATTTGTACAAATTGTTTTGAGAAGCACTTACTGTTTGCAAATTGTGAGTTTGATTCAAGAAATTACCAAAGCGACTGAGAAAAACTGTAATAACATTATAATCATTGTACCTTAGAATGTTTTTTTGAGGAGGTGGCGTTCACATGGGCCCTGTGGTCGGCCCTCGGAACTAAGCTTTTGTCCTAAT
>JAOTNS010001307.1:0-7500 GCA_028476615.1 Culter alburnus
CGGAAAATCACGCGCAGAAAACTGCTTTGGTGAAAAGATGGAGTAAAAACGGAGAATATTTATTTTAAAAAATATTAAAAAAAATAGTATAGTAAAAAAATATGACTTATAAGTGAGACAGGCAGCGAAACCGACCCGGCGATGACGGTAGAAGAATGCGGAACTTTGTTCGTTTCTTAAGGTCTTCACATGCGATATGATAAGAGTGATAAGAGTGATATATAGAGTGATGATCTCGTTTTCCTTCAGAATGAAAGAGAGAGTGTAAGTCTATTGTTTGAGCCGCACTCCAGAGCAGCAGGCGGCGCTCGGGCGCCAATCACCGCCGGATCTCCACAAGAAGAGCAGGAATGCGGAACTGAATCACAAACACAAACACAAACACTAAACTGTGTTATTTCACTGTTAGTGCACTTCAGGCCTGAAACTGTGAGTGTTTCTCATGTAAGTGTTTGAACTGCAGCCACTGACGACATCTGTGAGTGTTTATCACGAGCTGCTCTCTTATTTATTCTCATATGTGATCATACGATTAAATATCATTATTATTATTATTCTCACAGATCGATCAGCGTCTACATGTGTAATTATTATACATTATCAGATGTGTAATGTTATTATGCTCATAAATCATCGATGTGCAAAAAAGTTTGGGATTAAATATTATAACAATGTATTTTACTATATTTATCTAAATGAATACTAACATTTATTATATTTAATATTACATATTTTGATCAAACAGTGAAATATTATTACAATGTGAATATATATAGTAAAGTGTAATTTATTCCTGTGATTTTCAGCATCATTACTCCAGTCTTCAGTGTCACATGATCCTTCAGAAATCATTCTAATATGATGATTTGATGCTCAAGAAACATTTATGATTATTATCAATGTTGAAAACAGTTCATATTTTTGTGGAAACCGTCATACATTTTATTTTCAGGATTCTTTGATGAATAGAAAGTTCAAAAGAACAGCATTTATTTGAAACAGAATCTTTTATGTATTATAAATGTCATTTTGCTCGATGTAACGTGTGTGTGTGTGTGTGTGTGTCAGTGCTGGAGGCATGAGCAGGCGTGATGGAGGTCAGCGAGTGTTTGGACGGCAGCGCTCTGGTTCCAGATGAAGCGTCGCTCATTGAAGGCGTGAGCGACCCCGTCCTGCTGGTGCTTCTGCTCAGCGTGGCCTTTCTGCTCGGCCTGGTGACGCTGCTCTGCAGGTGAGATGACCTCTGACCTCTGACCCCTGACCCCTGACCCCACGTCTCATCAACACATACTAACGCATTCGGTCTCTCAGGAGCGAGCAGCAGCGGATCCACCCGGAGAATCAGGAGCATGTGCGTGTGGTCCGAGAGCAGCTGCAGACGGAGCAGGTGTGTGTCGTCATTATTCAGATCTAGTGTTATTTCTCATCTGTGAAGCTGCTCTGAGACGGTGATGTGTGTTAGTCTGGTCAGGTGTCGTCCTCGCAGCCCCGGCATCAGTTCTACTCGGACATGTCGTGTCCCGTGTGTCTGCAGCAGCTGTTCTGCCCGTCGAGACCAACTGTGGCCATCTCTTCTGCGGTGAGGAGATCCGTCTCGCGTTCAGCCGTTTCAGTGTGAGCCGATTGTGAATGCTGAAACATGTTTGTGTGGTCTTGTGATCAAAGGTCCGTGTATCATCGCGTACTGGCGATACGGAGCGTGGCTCGGCGCCATCAACTGCCCCATCTGCAGGCAAATGGTACATCTCAGTTCAGATTAGGGCTGGGCGATATATCGCATGCGATTGTCACGCGCATTTCGTCAGTAAAGCCGTTCCCTGATTACCGCTAATCGCCATCATCTGCTTTCAAATGGAGCGGCATTTAATAGACAGAGCCGTAGTTCACTGACAAGCTACGCAATATCGCGTTCATTATCGAAGGCGATTCATCTGCGATATGAACGCGATATTGCGTGGCTTGTCGGTGATTTACGGTTCTGTCTGTTAAATGGCGCTCCATTTGAAAGCAGGTGATGGCGATTTAGCGGTCTTTTGTCACATTTATCAACATAATCCAGTCTGTATGTGGCCTGACCCTTGACCTTTATTGGTTTGTCAGGTTACCCTGCTCTTTCCGCTTTTCCAAGACAACGGCCGCAGCGCTCAGACTCCAGACGGGCAGGTGGATCCGGCTCTGATCCTCACCGACATCAACGATTACAACCGCAGGTTCTCCGGACAGCCGCGCTCCGTGAGTGTCCATCTGTGAAACCATCTTCAGCTTTATTAAAGAGCGCGGAGCTCATTTCTGCCACCTAAATGTGAAAAATCGTGCTTTAGTAAATCTTAATTATGACTTAAATCACAATTATGACATACTAAATCATAATTATGAGATAAACAGTACATAGAATTCTGGAATTATGACATACTTCTGAATTCTGGCATACAAAATCACAATTATGATTGATATAAAATCACATTATGACTAAATCTATACAAAATCACGACATACTGAGATATGACATTAGCTGAATTCTGGCATACAAATCACAATTATGACATACAAATCTGAATTCTGCATACAAAATCACAATTATGACATACTAAATCATAATTATGAGATAAACAGTAGAAATTGACATACTAAATCTGAATTCTGGCATACAAAATCACAATTATGACATACTAAATCTGAATTCTGGCATACAAATCACAATTATGACATATAAAATGAATTCTGGCATACAAAATCACAATTATGACATACTAAATCATAATCAGTATACATGAATCTGGCATAAAAATCACAATTATGACATACTAAATCACTGAGATAATTTGACATACTTAATCTGAATTATGGCATACAATCACATTATGACATACTCTGAATTCTGGCATACAAAATCACAATTATGACATAGAATTATACAAAATCACAATTTGACATACTAAATCTAATTCTGGCAGATGAGATAGAGAATTGACATACTAAATCTGAAAATCAAATCACAATTATGACATACTAAATCAAATTATGAGATAAACATAGAAATTGACATACTTAATCTGAATTCTGGCATACAAATCACAATTATGACATACTAAATCCTGAATTATGAATAAACAGTAGAAATGACATACTAAATCATTCTGGCATACAAAATCCAATTATGAGATAAACAGTAGAAATTGACATACTTAATCTGAATTATGGCATACAAAATCACAATTATGATACTAAATCTGATTCTGGCATACAAATCACAATTATGACATACTAAATAAATCTGAATAATAGAATATAAATTGACATACTAATCTGAATATGATACAAAATCACAATATGATATACAAATCTGAATTATGAGATAAAATAGAAATTGACATACTTAATCTGAATTCACAATTATGACATACTAAATCTGAATTATGAGATAACAGTAGAAATGAGAATGAAAAAAATCACAATTACTAAATCTGAATTCTGGCAAAAATCACAATTAACATACTAAATCATAATTATGAGATAAACAGTAGAATTGACATACTTAATCTGAATTATGGCATACAAAATCACAATTATGACATACTAAATCTGAATTCTGCATACAAAATCACAATTATGACATACTAAATCTGAATTATGGCATACAAAATCACAATTATGACATACTAAATCATAATTATGAGATAAACAGTAGAAATTGACATACTAAATCTGAATTCTGGCATACAAAATCACAATTATGACAAATCTGAATTCTGGCATAAAAAAATCACAATTATGACATACTAAATCATAATTATGAGATAAACAGTAGAAATTGACATACTTAATCTGAATTATGGCATACAAAATCACAATTATGATATACTAAATCTGAATTCTGCATACAAATCACATGACGAGAGAGAAACAGTATAAATTGACATACTTAATCTGACATACAAACACAATTATGATATACTAAATCGAATTATGACCATACTTAAATATCACAATTATGCGAGATTAGGACATACTTAATCCGACATACTAAATCTGAATAGAGACAGTCATACTTAATCTGAATGGCATACAAAATCACAATTATGATTTGAATTATCCCTGATACAAATCACAATTATCCTGGCGCCTGGAAGGGAATTCCAGTTGAATTGACGTGAACGAACGGACTTTAACGTGAGTGTCGTTCGTGTTTTTGGAACGGTTTTTAGACTCTTTTTTTTCCCCCTAAGTGAAGAACAGGACAGATCTGCTGCGAGTATATTGGGGTCATGTGATATCATTCTCACTCTAGAGCACGTTTGATTGGACAGCAGTGTGAATGCAGGACTTGGCCAGATGTTAAAATGCATTTGTGTTTGATTCCTGAAGCTGCTGGACCGTCTGCGGGACGTTCCCACGCTGCTCCGGCACGCCTTCAGAGAGATGTTCTCCGTCGGCGGCCTCTTCTGGATGTTCCGCATCCGGATCCTGCTGTGTCTGGTGGGCGCGCTGACGTACCTGGCCTCGCCGCTGGACTTCATCCCGGAGGGCGTGGTCGGTCTGCTGGGCTTCATGGATGATTTCTTCGTCATCCTCCTCCTCTTCATCTACATCTCCATCATGTACCGTGAGGTGGTGACGCAGAGACTGGCCGGGTGAGGCGTCTGAAGCTGCCCGGGTGTCTCCTTTAGATTTTGTTCTGTAGATTTCCGGTTTGTCCTGCTTTACTGAAGATTCAGACGCCTTTATGTCGTAAGAACACGTCTGATTAAACCTCGTAAAGCTGCTGTTCTGTGTTCTTCGCAGCACGACCCAAAGTCTGATCCGTCGAACAAACACACAACTTTTAAGAGACTTTTAGACAACAGTACAGACGTGTTCAAGGACATTCGCTGCCGTTCTACAGTGTCAAACACAGCAGAGTTTCAGTCTGTCGCTGTCTGTCATTCAAACTGGGCTGATATCTGTATTAAAGAGAGATTCTGAGAAATGAATTTACCTTGAATTACTTTGATGGATCTTCTGAAATGTTAATATAGTCGGAGATACAATGCCTTCATTCATCTTCCTCGTGTGTAAATCAGCACACTATATATGCTTGTTTTGGGTTTTTTTGGCTTTTATTGCACAGGAAGTGAGGAACACATTAGTTCTGTTCGCCAACTCTGAGATAGACACGTATATTTATTTACGTACATTTTCTCAGCTTAAATTCCCCATGAAATCAAAATGGACATTTCTTATTTTTAATGGAATATTGGAGTGTTTATTCTAAATGATTTATCGCTGCACATGATTATTGTTTTAAAGTCCCCCGTGTTTTTAAAGGGGTGGTATAATGCCTCTTTCACAAGATGTAATATCAGTCTCTGGTGTCTCCAGAATGTGTGTGTGAAGTTTCAGCTCAAAATCCCCCACAGATCATTTATTATAGCTTGTCAAATTTGCCCCTATTTGGGTGTGAGCAAAAACACGCCGTTTTTGTGTGTGTCCCTTTAAATGCAAATGAGCTGGCTCCAGAAGGGGCGGAGCTTCAGAATCTCGTGTTAGCAGACTCACTGAAAAGGTCAGAAACTCTTCAGCCTTTATGTTCAAACCGGAGGCGACACTGATGGAGAGACTCAAGAAGAAGTGACGACATGTAGAATGCAACAGGACGCTTCTGAGCGGTTAGTTGATGAATTTATGTAGCTGATGTGGAGTTAACTACCTTAAAGTCATTGATTAGCATATTATCTCGTGTGGGAACTGTTGTACGATCCTACAGAGCCAGAGAATATATGCTGCATGAAGACAGAACAGATATAGTTTAGTTTCATTACGGTTATAACTTGTCATTTTGCTTTTATGACATGCTATTGTATTTGTGTTATGTACTGTAATGCAGTAACATGGCCCCGCCCCCTTTGTTGCGTGTTCTCGGGGGTGGGGTTTATGTAAATTTTAGGGTTAGTGATGTCACCTACCCAGGAAGAGGCTTGTTGTAGTCCCTACCAGCCGTTTGTTGTAGTCCTTAAACAGAGAATTTCAGCGCTGTAACTTTGCAGATGTTGTTTGTGCTCTAACAGCAACATTACACACTAACTAAAGTTAAAGAAGTGATGTTCAATATGATCAAAAACTATAGATATAGAAAGAGGATTCCGTCCCACCTTCTGAGTAAAAGAGCCAATCACTGACTGATAAAGTCATTGTGTTACTGCAGCTGCTGTTAGAAGCTCCTGTTGGAGTGGAGGCGGGGCTAATTAGCATATTCATAGATCTGCGTATACTAAATGAAGCAAGGGTGCAGAGTTACATTCAAGCTAGTTTAAGGCATGAAGAATTTTTTTCACAGGAACAAATGTTTAAATATGTAATTTTGGTGATCAAAGGTGAGTTTTAAATTGACTACAGGGGGATTTTAAATTCATGCTCATAATCTTGAATCAGAATATCTTCCTGTTGAAGCTTCTCTTCTCTAATGATGAGGGCGGGGCAACCTGTCACTCACATGAGATCCACCAATAGCAAACCAGAACCTGCGTAGCAAACCCGCCCTACATTTGTTCTTGTTTTTGAAGCGTTTCACTCGCATATATGGAGACGAAAAGACCAGCACAACTTCAGTTTCATGCTGACTTTAACATCTAATGACAGTCTGTTGTACTAATCGACCGTCCATCATCACCCGTCTGTTGTTTTAACATCATCTTCTCTCTGGCTCATGGATCAGCACCGAGTTCTCCTGTGCCAAGGGCATATGCGCGTGATTATACACCCGAAATAATCCTCTTATGACGATATAATCATATAATCAGGGCTGCCATGTTCAGTGTGATACTGTCTCAACTCTAGCACTTGATTCTGAGGCTTTCTTGTAGAAGCAGGCTTTCAAAATAACGAGAATCAGTGTCTGTTTGAAGAAGCGAAGGCCTGCAGATGGAGAAAGTGAACCCTTCATGAGAGCAGGCCGTGCAGGGCTGACGGCGAGCAGCAGGGGGCAGCAGAGGCGCGAATCTCACAGCAACAGATTCATGATGTGCACGTGATCACGAACCCCTGTTAGATCAGAGGATAAGCAGTTATAGTCACAGACATTATGATGTTTATTATGGGTTATAGTCATTTACCAGGAAAACGAGAGGCTTAACTGAGGTGAAATCACTAGATTCAGTGATCTGAAGAAGCCTCGTTTCACTGTTTCAGATCTTTGAAATCATATTTTGAAATCTTCTGATGACGTGTTCAGCCTCGCATTGCTTTTGCTTTGATAAAATGATAAAAGACTAATGTTTAATAAATAATTACATGTATGAATAGCGTTGTTTCAGTTCATGTCAGAATTGTTATCATTAATCTGAACTAAAAAACAAATAAAAAATAAATAAATAAAAATTAGAAATGTTTCCATGACAGATAACTGAAATAAGTTGAAATATTAAAATTGCTGACTGAAATAAAACTAAAATAATTTAGAAATGTATATAAAAACTAAAAAATATAAAATCTAATTCGAAAGATTGTGTTCACTCATGACAGATT
>JAOTNS010001307.1:12500-42010 GCA_028476615.1 Culter alburnus
ATATATATATATCGGTAATACAATCAGTTATTTTGCTTAAGGTATGTTTATGTTATATTTCTAATATGTCTATCATAATAGACTGTAAATTCAGTTTATATATATTAGGCTTAGCTACAGTCTGACAGTAACATACTTTATATAAAGAATTCTTATAATAAAAACATATACTCATCATGTTACCTGGAATGTTTTAGTCAACATGGTGAGAAAGAAGAGAATAAAACCTGAGCAGGATGCAAAAGAACACATATTGTCGGACAAAGACAAAGCCTTCATCGAGGGACGACAAATCAACACATTTAAAGGTAAGTTGTGCGTCACAAAGCACTTTGACTATGTTCAGACTGCAGCAAATCAGATATTAATTTTTTTTCTTTACCTCTGATCAGATCTTCTCAGACATTGTCCACATTATTAAAGGATACTTCAGGATTTAGCATTAAGCTTTGTATTAGTAGAATACCACTAGTATTTTCGAATTACCGTGCTTTCCCCCTTCATCAGCCCGAGATGAGAGATTATGCATTTTTATTCTGTAAAAAAGCCTCCGATGACGCAAAAATCGTCATTTTGCGTCATTGGAGGCTTTTTTGGCCAGAGGCTTAAAACTACAGCCAGTAATAGCAGGTAGTTCCGCATTTTTTCACCACGCCCATACATATGCGCGTTTGAGGTTACTCACGACATAGATCAAAGATTTAATCAAAAGTGGGTGTCAATTATATTTTTAAGCTTACAGTAATAATTAACATTATTTTGTTATAGTCTGCACTACATCAGTGGTTCATCTCGCAAATTTATCGGTCTCTGCAGTCATCTCAACCAATACAGCAACAGGCTTTTGTGGTAACGTTAGCATAAATAGATAAATAAACTCAGTTTTACAGAACAGTGGCTTTACTTTGATAACAGTCAACTTATATGCAACTTATATGTAATTGTCTATCTAACGTTACTTTGCTAAGTTTGCAGTTTTACTGCTACCTACAACACTACATAGGCTACTGTGTTATCAGAAATAGAGTCTAGTATCAGCGAGTCTACCTCTAGGCGAATACGCTTAGGCCGTGTGTCCACCAGAGCGTTTTTAGCTAGCTGAAAACGCTAGGCGCTCTGCTTAAAATGTGTTTTTTTCCGTTGAGACGCTTTGTTGCTATGATACGGAATATCCACGGCACTGTTTACTTGTAAATGATTTTGCAGGAATTTGTTTCAGCCTTAGGCCGTGTGTCAATTTAGCACCATTTCGCTGTAAATGTATGAACTAAAGGTGCGTTCACGCGGCCTCGTAATTCCTGTAGTTACGAGATTCCTGCTTGTAAAAAGCGTTCACGTCCTCGTAGAGCTCGTAGTTACAGCTTGTAAACTGGGAGTTTTCTGAAAGCTCCCAGATGTACAACATGGCTGCTATACCAACTGACCGCTGTAGATTCATTAGGCGTTGATAGTGGTGCCATAGAAACGCATAATTCCCAGTCAAAGGACGTGAACAGCTCCGAATACAACGTCACGTGTTGTCATCTCAAGATTTCGGTAAATACGAGGTGCGTGAACGCAGCATAACTCACGATTGTAACCGATAGGCGTGGTTTGGGCGTGGCCTCGCAAGGGCAGCAAAACAAGTGCATTCTGGGAGTTGTTTTCTTTCATCCACATTCAAAAATACATTTTCTGCCTTTTCTCAGTCTAGAAAGCTCCAAATTCAAAAATTTCACATTTCTACTACATAAATGACCAATTTTAAATACACATTCATCTTTCCAGGGGTGAAGTACCCCTTTAACTGCTATTGATCAAATAAGATCTGTGTGACAAATCCAACCTTTCTGCAAATCCCAAAATGAAAATTCTGTCATCATTTACTCACCCTCAAGTTGTTCCACACCTATATAAATTGACCCTTTGCACATTTTGGGGTTACTCAGAAGCAGAAGTCATCATAGTTGGGCAAAATTCTATAGCACTGAATGAGAGAATACATTAAATATATTTTTTTTGTTTTCCATTTGCTCAAATAGCAAAAGAAAAACTCCCCAAAGGTGTTTTCACAGCTTTCAAAAAGGAAAAAATAAAGAGGGTCTATTTCTTTGTTCTGCTGGACATAAAGGAAGATATTTGGAAGAATGTAACCACACAGTTTTGGGGCACTATTGACTTCCATAGTATTTTTCATATATATAGAAGTGGTGCCCCGAAAGTCTGTGGTTACATTCTTCAAAATATCTTTGTGTTCAGCAAAACAAAGATGACAGACTTTTCATTTTTGGGTGAACTAATCCTTTAACAACCCAAAGGCAGATCACTTGAGTGCAGCTAATGTTGTTTTGAAATGATCAAGAATTTTCAGTAAACAAATAAGCTATCCTTTGGATCCTCTGATCTTATTTCCTTTCCTTGCATTCCCTCACATCCTTCAGAGGTGACAATGAGAAGTGCACTGTATTGCTGGCAGTCTGAACATGGTCTTTCACATTCACACATTTTGCCCTAGGGTCAGCCTATTATTTACATAAAGGTTGAAGAAACAAAAAAACTTATAAAATTATATTTTTTATTTCAAAATTAATACTTGAAATTCTGTATAGGTTACAGAGAATAGGGTAACCAAACTCAACTAGTATTTCATTGGTAACCAATGCTTGAAATATTTTGTCACTTGCTGCACCTCATATTACATTACAAAGTTTTACAGGATTTAACCCTTTAAAAAGATAAGATGGTTAGTTGTGTAATAAATAGGTGCACTTGGGTTCATGTTTTATTATTTATTTTTATTATTATTTGTCCTTTTAGGGAGAGGTGTGTTTGCTCTTGAGCACATTGAATCATCCACCTTTGTTGTTGAAGACCGTGGGATTCTCTCTCAAAGTAAACATGTTGAAGATGTTGAAGGCAACTACTTGTTTGACTTCACATGGAATGGAACACGTTATTGGTAAGCTGGCCATTTTTTTTTCAACGATAATTATGATTAATATTATTGTTTCTATTATTATTACTGTAGCAGCTTTGCTAGGGTTCTTATAACAATAGGAACTTATAAGTTAGTGATAATCAATAACATGGTTATTGTTTAGCAGGCTGATTCCTAAGTGGGTTATATATTTAGCCTATCATCTCACCTTTTAAATTCTCAGGAAGGGAAGTTAACTGTCACAATGTGTATTTTTAATATAGGTTAAATAGGCCAAGGTTACCCTAACCCCAAAAATATATATTGTTCAGTTAGAACCTTGTTTCAGTTAGGAATGTTTTAAGTTTCTTACTGCATTATTTTTCTCACAGCATAGATGCTACTAAAGTGGACGGTTCACTTGGGCGACTGCTGAATGATCACAGAAATCCAAATTGCAAAGTCAAGACAATAATTGTTGACGGAAGACCACACCTGTGCCTATTTAGTATAAGAGATATCTTTCCAGATGAGGAGGTCACATACAACTATGGGGATTCCTCGTGGCCTTGGCTTTTAAGGGTGAGTTTCTTGAAGACTTTATTTATTTGAAAGTCAACCATGTTTCACTCTGTTCTGCATTTCATGAATTTGTTAAAAAAAAAATTCTGCATGTCTGCTTTGCACGACAGCCATTAAAGTGACAGTAGATACTTAGACTTTGGTTAATACTATCTGGCAAACATCCTTGCCTCAGTTTTGTACCTGTCTTTCTCACAATTACAGGAATTGGGTGACGAGACATCAGTGACTGTGACTGATGCAGTGTGAATCCTTCCTCATCAGTGAAAGAAAGTAAGTGAGCGTATGTTCCTTAATCTTTACTTCTCTTTGACACTGACAGTGTTAAGTGGAGACAGTTGGGCATCATACTAGGCTGTTTTATGTGGACCGTTGTCTTAAAGACGTTGTTGTGACGTCTCAACTTTGAGTAAAATGTGCCTTTCTCTGTTCACTCATTTTCATCACTTGTGTATTGGGGGATGGGCATGACTCTGACCTGAAATGTAAGGACAGTCCTCCTCTATGGGGACCGTCGTGTTAGGGTTAGGGTTTGATGAAAAGATATGTTGCTTTGGGTATGTGTCAGACATTGACCTTTATAATGTAAATTGTATTACTGTATAGACAAGATCCTCATGTATACATGTTTTACGTCTGCTTTGTGCACGACAGCCATTAAAGTGACAGTAGATACTTAGACTTTGGTTGATACTAGTATTGGTTGTAGTGCCAATCTGGCAAACATCCTTGCCTCAGTTTTGTACCTGTCTTTCTCACAATTACAGGAATTGTGTGACGACATCAGTGACTGTGACTGAATGCAGTGTGAATCCTTCCTCATCAGTGAGTGAGAAAGTAAGTGATCGTATGTTCCTTAATTGTTTACTTCTCTTTGACAATGTTCAAGGATTACGTCACTTTGAAATTAAAATTACCCCAAGCTTTACTCACCCTCAAGACATCCTAGGTGTATATGACTTTCTGATGAACATAATAGCAGAAATATTAATAAATACCCTGACACATCCAAGCTTTATAATGGCAGTGATAGGGTTCAGTGACTATGAACTGAACAAAGTGCTTTCATCCACATCCATCCATCATTAATATATGCTCCACACCGATCCGGAGTGTTAATAAAAGCCTTCTGAATCAAAACAATGCGTTTTGCATAAAATAAATATCCATATTTAACAAGTTATGAAGTCAAATATCGAACTTCCGCTAGACCACCTTCCATGTACAAGTTATGAAGAAAGTGTAAACTGGCATCGCGTCATTTACACTTTCTGCGTACGTTGAATATGGAAGGCGGTCTGGCGGGAGCTCGATATTCAACTTTATAACTTGTTTAAATATGGATGTCTTTTTACACAAATGCATCACTTCGCTTTAGAAGGCCTTTATTAACACTCTGTAGCCGTGTGGAGTACAGGTTTATGATGGATGGATGTGGATGGAAGCACTTTGTTCAGTTCATACTCATTGAACCCTATCACTGCCATTATAAAGCTCGGATGTGTCAGGATATTTAGTAATATTTCTCTTGTTTCTGATTGTCTTTGTCAGAAACAAGAAAGCCATATACACTGGAAGCCCGTACAAGTTGATTGAACCTAAAAAATTTATGGAAACTCGTTGCTCTAAAAAATTGATTTTCTCTTGTTGAACAAACAAGACATTTTACGTTTAATGGGTTTCATTCATGAAACATTCGTAAATATACGAGTAAATATGTGAGTGATTTGCGCGTAAAGAGACCTTCCCGAAAACTCTTCTCCTGATTCACAAATACTTCGTAAACGTCAGAAGTGATAGTGAAATGTGTGTGTGTTAATGAATTCCATTCAGTCATAAATGGGACGCGCGTGCACGCTCATTCTCAATTACCATAAATCCCGCCCATTAAATCCGACTGACGGGCATCATATTATGACACCAAATGAAGGATTTTGGCCATTTTATAGGAAACAATTTCCATAACAATTAAGGGGCCATTAGTTTGCCCAGCCCTATTGAAATCAATTAATTATTTGATTAAAGTGCCCGTTTGCAGATGCTATTACTGGCTCTCACAAAAAAGTAAAAAGAAAAAATGTATGTAATTACTAGATATATTTTTTTTTTCAAAATGCTATGTAAATATGTACTTTTATTAAGGTGAATTAAAATGCAGCCTTATTAATGAGCAAACATTCAGATGTTAAACGCACTATTTACGCGTGACTGGGAGCAGGTGTAGATTTCTTTCGTACCAACTAACATTTGGAAAATACGAACATTTTAATGAATCCGAAAATTTACGCCAGAACCACTTTACACACGATTTACACAAAAATTCGTTCTGCTCGTGTTTCATGAATGAGACCCAATGTACTTAACATTACAATAGTATTGCAATAAAAAGTTTTTAGTTCATTTAACTAATATCTGTTAAAATAGCTCAAATTTATTGATTTAGGTCACTTAAAATATTAAATTGCACACATTTTATTGCATTCATTTTAAGACTTTAATTTTAATATAGCTTTTTAATTTCAGTTATTTTGAAGAATTCTTACTTTTTAAGTTAACTCCACTATAAACAAGAACAAAGAATACACCAAACAGTGATTTATTTGAATCCACAATTTATTTAAATTCAGTTTCTAGAGAATAACAAGAAACCATCACAAAATTCTGCTCCAAGATGATTCCGACAGTAGATGGATGGAGGTAGAAGGGCAGTGGATGCTGTGTCATATCTTCACTTTCTAGGCTGTATGCTGTCCTCATCATCAGAAGCCTAAACATGAATAAAGAGATTACTCAGAATATTCACATGCATAATTTCAAAATGATGCTGACACTTCAGCTTAATTTACACACCTTTGTCTGTTGCACAAAATCTCTCAAATCACTCTCTTCTTCCCAACCAGCCTGCTGGTACACCTAAAGCAGAAGAACAAAGTTTGTTAATATAAGGAAATTGTCAAAACTGAACAAATGTCGAATTTGAATATCTATTTTTCATGTGTATGAATAAACACACAAAATATGAACATAGGCATTTCACTTTACCTGACAGAGCTGGTCAAGACTGAAGCATCTTAGCTTTGATTGGATCTGCTTGGAATCTGCTGAGTGACAAAAAATCCACATTATTTCATTAATTTTTACCAGCAGACAATGTAAACTATATTTAACACAAAAAAAAGCATATCACAGGATGAAATCCTACTGAAACTTAAACACAGATAGCTAGCTTGGCTAACAGCACACAGGTGAGCACAATGTTGCATTTATTTTGTAGATAACTTAGCTTTGTACACGATCATGATTTTGGATTCACGACTTTTGCAAAACGCAGCTGTGGTGTTTTGCCTGTTGGTGCTTGACCTGCCAAGAGCAGGCTGACATCATCAGTGCAGGGTCATTCACGTTTAATACGAACATTGTGCTTAAATATCGACAAATAACAAGAATGCATTAATTATTAAAAAAGAGATGAACACTTGATATAACACATTCGTGCATTCACTATAATCTTAACTTTACCATAATGGCAAGATGATTTCCACTGATTAAGTTACAAATAATGCGATCTGTGAAGAGACCGTGGCGGAAGACTTAACTAGCATGTAAGTTAATGCAGCCAAACTAGCTAACTGCTGTCCCTTGAGATCAATATTGATATGTATCTCATTTACATTCTGAAACGAATTAATAAGAGCTTGTTTCAGAGTAAAAACTAAAAGTTCTTCAACTTACCAGCAAACGTTGACAGAAACACACGCTACATTCCAGCTTGGCGTCATTTCAAACTGCCCAATGAAATTCTTCCTTGTGTTGCATTCCTGTTCGTTGCCATTGACAACAGACTTGAATTAGCACAGTTAAGTTGATTGAACTAAAACATTCCAGTAGAATGAGAGAATTCATGCAAATCGTGCACAAAACCCAAAACAATTGTGTAATGAAGAGAAAATTAAAAGTTTATGTTTAATTTATTTAATTAGTTTGGGTTAAATCAACTTCAGGGATTACAGTGTACGCCTAGGATGGCTTGAGGGTGAGTAAAGGTTTGGCTAATTTTCATTTCAAAGTTAATCTAATCTTTAAGTGTAGGACAGTTGGGCATCATACTAGGCTGTTTTATGTGGACCGTTGTTAAAGACGTTGTTGTGACGTCTCAACTTTGAGTAAAATGTGCCTTTCTCTGTTCACTCATTTTCATCACTTGTGTATTGGGGGATGGGCATGACTCTGACCTGAAATGTAAGGACAGTCCTCCTATGGGGACCGTCGTGTTAGGGTTAGGGTTTGATGAAAAGATATGTTGCTTTGGGTATGTGTCAGACATTGACCTTTATAATGTAAATTGTATTACTGTATAGACAAGATCCTCATGTACATGTTTTACGTCTGCTTTGTGCACGACATCCATTAAAGTGACAGTAGATACTTAGACTTTGGTTAATACTATCTGGCAAACATCCTTGCCTCAGTTTTGTACCTGTCTTTCTCACAATTACAGGAATTGTGTGACGAGACATCAGTGACTGTGACTGAATGCAGTGTGAATCCTTCCTCATCAGTGAGTGAGAAAGTAAGTGATCGTATGTTCCTTAATTGTTTACTTCTTTGACACTGACAGTGTTAAGTGGAGGACAGTTGGGCATCATACTAGGCTGTTTTATGTGGACCGTTGTCTTAAAGACGTTGTTGTGACGTCTCAACTTTGAGTAAAATGTGACTTTCTCTGTTGACTCATTTTCATCACTTGTGTATTGGGGGGGGGCATGACTCTGACCTGAAATGTAAGGACAGTCCTCCCTATGGGGACCGTTGTGTTAGGGTTAGGGTTAGGGTTTGATGAAAAGATATGTTGCTTTGGGTATGTGTCAGCTTTATTTTATTGTGGATAAGGTTTAAACCCAATATGCACACTTTTCAGTCGGGACATGCTTTCAATACAGCAACAACTGCAGTGTCTTTCAGTCAAAAAGAAGTAAACAGTTAAGGTCCGTTCACACCAACAATGATAACTACATTAGCATCCACACCAGCAGAAGGTATCTTTCTGTTTACTGTAAGCACATGCTTGTCTGCTGCTTAAATACTCGAGCTTGGTATAGCAGAATTAATTCTGATTGGCTGTCAATGTTTTTAGCGTTTAATCTGGATATCTTTTGAAAGTGATTCTAACAATATTGTTTCTCTGTGCCGTTATTGTTTAAGCTCTTATGAAGATGCTGCTATTCTTAAATATTGAAAGATTTTTTTTAACTATAACTTTATAGTTATTGTCCTTGGTGTGAACAGGCCCTTTTTAGTTGCTAAAATTCACCCTGTCCTGTTAGCGGTGAGGGTTTTGCGTTTGGAGAGATTTTCTTGTATAAAATTTGCCTTTTAAGGGACTTTTTTTGGAAGAAAACAACGAATAACACCTACATTCATATTCATTTGTTAAATGTTATGCATCAGAATTGAAACATTTTATGATAATGGTATACAATTGCTCTGATTTCAGATGACCTGTAAAGACAAGTCAAAGACCGTTGCGAAGAAAGGAGATTCAGCTTTGACTGGAGATGAAATGGTACATTGACCTTTATAATATAAATTGTATTACTGTATAGACAGGATCCTCATGTATACATGTTTTATGTCTGCTTTGTGCACGACAGCCATTAAATTGACAGTAGATACTTAGACTTTGGTTAATACTATCTGGCAAACATCCTTGCCTCAGTTTTGTACCTGTCTTTCTCACAATTACAGGATTGGGTGATGAGCCATCAGTGACTGTGACTGAATGCAGTGTGAATCCTTCCTCATCAGTGAGTGAGAAAGTAAGTGATCGTATGTTCCTTAATTGTTTACTTCTCTTTGACACTGATAATGTTAAGTGTAGGACAGTTGGGCATCATACTAGGCTGTTTTATGTGGACCGTTGTCTTAAAGACGTTGTTGTGACGTCTCAACTTTGAGTAAAATGTGCCTTTCTCTGTTCACTCATTTTCATCACTTGTGTATTGGGGGATGGGCATGACTCTGACCTGAAATGTAAGGACAGTCCTCCCTATGGGGACCGTCGTGTTAGGGTTAGGGTTTGATGAAAAGATATGTTGCTTTGGGTATGTGTCAGACATTGACCTTTATAATGTAAATTGTATTACTGTATAGACAGGATCCTCATGTATACATGTTTTATGTCTGCTTTGTGCACGACAGCCATTAAATTGACAGTAGATACTTAGACTTTGGTTAATACTCTGGCAAACATCCTTGCCTCAGTTTTGTACCTGTCTTTCTCACAATTACAGGAATTGTGTGACGAGACATCAGTGACTGTGACTGAATGCAGTGTGAATCCTTCCTCATCAGTGAGTGAGAAAGTAAGTGATCGTATGTTCCTTAATTGTTTACTTCTCTTTGACAATGTTCAAGGATTACGTCACTTTGAAATTAAAATTACCCCAAGCTTTACTCACCCAAGACATCCTAGGTGTATATGACTTTCTGATGAACATAATAGCAGAAATATTAATAAATACCCTGACACATCCAAGCTTTATAATGGCAGTGATAGGGTTCAGTGACTATGAACTGAACAAGTGCTTTCATCCACATCCATCCATCATTAATATATGCTCCACACCGATCTGGAGTGTTAATAAAAGCCTTCTGAATCAAAACAATGCGTTTTGCATAAAATAAATATCCATATTTAACAAGTTATGAAGTCAAATATCGAACTTCCGCTAGACCACCTTCCATGTACAAGTTATGAAGAAAGTGTAAACTGGCATCGCGTCAATTACACTTTCTGCGTACGTTGAATACGGAAGGCGGTCTATCGGGAGCTCGATATTCAACTTTAACTTTTACAATTACAGGAATTGGGTGACGAGACATCAGTGACTGTGACTGAATGCCGTGTGAATCCTTCCTCATCAGTGAGTGAGAAAGTAAGTGATCGTATGTTCCTTAATTGTTTACTTCTCTTTGACACTGATAATGTTAAGTGTAGGACAGTTGGGCATCATACTAGGCTGTTTTATGTGGACCGTTGTCTTAAAGACGTTGTTGTGACGTCTCAACTTTGAGTAAAATGTGACTTTCTCTGTTCACTCATTTTATCACTTGTGTATTGGGGGATGGGCATGACTCTGACCTGAAATGTAAGGACAGTCCTCCTCTATGGGGACCGTCGTGTTAGGGTTAGGGTTTGATGAAAAGATATGTTGCTTTGGGTATGTGTCAGCTTTATTTTAGTGTGGATAAGGTTAAGACACAATATGCACACTTTCTAACAGCATACAAAACAGCATAAAATCTGATTTCAGATGACCTGTAAAGACAGTGTCACTTCTCTTTGACACTGATACACTTGTATTGGGGGATGGGCATGACTCTGTCCTGAAATGTAAGGATAGTCCTCCTCTATTATCGTTCCAAAAACAGCTTGATTAAAAAAGGATACTGGTAAATAACTATATATTTTTATTTATTTGTTTGTTTGCCTATACTTTAAAGAACGGTCAGGGGTCTGTTCTTTGTATGGTGCTAACTCATTAGCTGGATTTGATCGATGACGATTTGGCACAATCTTGGATTGTTCGGTTCTTCGACACTTATCCTGGAGTTGCTGTCATAGCAACAGGTCCGTAAGCATAAGCCTGCTCGGGAGCAGGCTTATGTCTTGTAAACAGGATTAGATTGCATCTTTTTAAGCGGCACAGATACTTAAAATCTGTTCCATCCAATGCTATTTTATTTAAAGAGTTCTGAACTGAACCAGGAACTAAATTAATAACTTATTTGAAAATATATATAATATTGTGTAGTATAATACTATTGACACAACCAGTTTTTCTCATTGAGATTTATTTGTGATAATAATTACTTTATAATTTTATTGGAGTCTTACACATGCTGTACAGTTAATCTGAGCCGTGCATTATTTTGATTGGTGACATATTATGGGAGTGGCTTGAAACAGAAAACTTGATCTTGACCCATAAGAAACTTTAATTAATGCTGTCATGTAGGGCTGGATGATTAATCGAAAAGTAATCAAAACCGAAATTCAGAACCTCTAACCGACGTAATTTTCCCATGTCGGTTATTTCGTTTTTTTTAATCCTGTTAATACTTCCCCTTAAAAACACACTACCGCGTGTGTAGCCATGTGACTCTGCCCCGTCCAGTCAGTGGCATAAAAGCAAAACACGGAGGTGAACACCGGTTCAACACATACACCGCGTTCCAAATTATTATGCAAGTGACATATCAGTTAGATTTCAGCAGAATAAACATTCAGATTTTAGTTTTTCTAAGAAAATGTTTGTTTGTTTTTATCCATATCTTTTTAGATAACTGGTATCAATGTCAGACAAAATAATTTGCCAGATCTATGGAAACCCTACTTAGAGGTTGTTCCACATTAAGCAAGTCACAGTTCTCATGCAATATGGGAGGAAGAAAGATCTTTCTGAAGAAGAAAAGCATGAAATGGTCCAGTGGTCCAATGTTTTCATGCCTTTTGCACAACATTGGACCATTTCATGCTTTTCATCTTCAGAAAGATCTTTCTTCCTCCCATATTGCATGAGAACTGTGACTTACAACCTCTAAGTAGGGTTTTCATAGATCTGGCAAATTATTTTGTCTGAGATTGATACCAGTTATCTAAAAAGACATGGATAAATAAACAAACAAACATTTTCTTAGAAAAACTAAAATCTGAATGTTTATTGTACTGAAATCTTACTGATATGTCACTTGCGCGCCATCACTACACTGCGTTCCAAATTATTATGCGAGTGGTGAGCCTTGCGTCTTCACTAAACTTTGTCAGTTGTAGTTGTTTTATGGTTTGGACATTTAAGCGATTAGACGATCGGATGTGTATTATATCAAGCTAACATGCTCACGCAGCTGCATTGTGGTACGAACATTCATACAAACAGTAGCTGTGAAGATCGCGCACAGAGAGGAACGCAGAAACTAGTTGTCAGCGTTGTCCTGTGATTTATCACAAAAGTAGCTTAGAAATTCAAAACTTATTATAGCATATATTTTTCTACTTTTGAAGGAACTATTTACAACCTACAACTTCACAATTAATAGAGACAGTACAATTAATCACACGTATACTGGTACTGTGCTAATTTATCTTTATATGATTTACAACGAGCAGAAATCTGTAAGAAATGTTACGAACCATAGATAAAATAACTGCTGATAGTGAGCTACGATGTCAGATCGCTCTTTCAATAGGAAAAAATATCCCACCTTTTAATAGTCAATCATATTTACAGTACAAACCTTGTCAATGAACTATGAGGGGAAAAAAAAAACCCAGAAACAAAATAATCATTCATTAATCGTAATCGAGGTAAAATGTTCAATTAATGAAGGTTTTGATTTTAGGCCGTAATCGTCAAGCCCTAATAACACTTAAGCAAAACATGGTCAGGTCAAAGTGTCTGAATAATTTTTGGTTCCAAATTTTTATCAATTTTACTGGTAGTCCACTGTATGAAGAATATTTTGGTATAATATGTCACAGTTTACTTTAGCTATCTTCATTTACATAAATGAACTATAGTGTCCTGCACCCACTAGTAAAAATATATCAAAAGTTATCCGCTTGTTAAGTCGTGACGTAAGGAACGCCGTTTCCGGGTCCAATCCTTGACTCGTTTCACTTGAGAATGCCATCGGCGGCCGTTTTTGAGCGCTATTTATTCATATTAAACATCAATCATTTTAAAAAGTTAAACATTTTAAATACTTACAGTCTACACAACAGTCTCCGTGCTCACAGCATCACAGACATTAATATTTTAAATATTTATAAAAGATGAATCATTGTCTGGCCATCTAGAATTTTGGTACGGAGATAAAGGTTATGATTATATTTTTGTAGTATTACACCACATCGTGTGTGTATATTAGCACCATTTGTTGTTTTATGGTATGAAATAGAGCGTTAGGACCCGGAAGCGCTGCTGTGTGACGTCAGACTTAACAACCGAATATCTAGAGTCTGAATAATTTTTGGTTTGACTGTATTTACATACTGTATATGTATATATGTATATTTTTTTGTTTTGCAGAGACCAAATCGAGGAACACTGAAAAGCCCATGGAGCCCAATGAAGTGAATGCTGTCATGAAACATTATTCCATATTTCAAAGGGACACCTTGCAACAAAAACCGATTGTGAGCAGTGCAAGACTGCAGAGGACCCTGCTCTGAGAGAAAGAACAGTCCAAATATAAGGGGCTTCGTGAGGAACCGAGGTTTGATGTTGAAAAAAAAAGTTCTTAGAGAGTTCCTAGAGAGATCATTTTGGCCTTACATTAATGTGTGTGGCTTTGTTCTGCAAAATTGTCTAAAATGTTGTTGGACACTGAATTTATAAGCAGAAGAGTCTGAATCAGGTCTATATTTTGTGCTGAAGACATCCTTTTATTTACTTTTGTTAAAACATTGTTTTTATAGAAATGTACAAATTATTGCATTTTTATTGGAAGGCAGTATAATTTGTTTTTTCCACTGGTACTGTGTTGCTGAGTGAATTTTGTGGCCCATACCCTGTTGCACTTTGGTCCCATAAACATACTTATTTTATATCTTAGTTGTTGAGCCTTTTTTACCATTTGTTAATTTTTATTAATTGCCTTTTCAGTTTCTTTTGAGTTTTATTGCTTCATCTTATTGACCTTTAACTAGTCTTAAGTCTGAAGTGTAAAACTTGCTGATCTTTGATCACTAAATTTTCTTCAACCAGGTTAATTTAACCTGTGTATTGCACCACATGTATGCTTGTTGGCTGACATACTGTAGCAACAGCACATTGTAGCACTATTTCCTTAGGTATGCATATTAATTTTGCAGGTTCAGTGGCAGCAAAAAGATGCACAATAATTTGTGAATTCACTCTTCAATGTAGAAGAGCTTTGATTTAGTATGGTTAACTAATACTAGTACTCCTGCTATGTATGGAGTAAATGGAGTGATGTCCAGTTAAACCCAGATTGTCCTCATAATGAAGGGTTAGTTATGGTTGTGTGTGTTGTGTGTGAAGTCCAGTTAAACCCAGATTGTCCTCATAATGAAGGGTTAGTTATGGTTGTGTGTGTTGTGTTAATGAAGGGTTAGTTATGGTTGTGTGTGTAAGTCCCCCCCAGTTAAACCCAGATTGTCCTCATAATGAAGGGTTAGTTTGGTTGTGTGTGTCCCAGTTAAACCCAGATTGTCCTCATAATGAAGGGTTAGTTATGGTTGTGTGTTTGTGTGTGAAGTCCAGTTAAACCCAGATTGTCCTCATAATGAAGGGTTCCAGTTAAACCCATTGTCCCCAGTTAAACCCCAATGAAGGGTTAGTTATGGTTCCAGTTAAACCCAGTCCTCATAATGAAGGGTTAGTTATGGTTGTGTGTGTATGTAAACAATGTCCAGTTAAACCCAGATTGTCCTCATAATGAAGGGTTAGTTATGGTTGTGTGTGTGTGTATGTAAACAATGTCCAGTTAAACCCAATTGGTCAACAATTTTCATTTAGATACTAATCAATTCTTTAACAATTATAACTCTCTTTTCACAATAACATGAAAACACCATCAAATGCCTATATTCTGCTTTATTCAAAACAATTTTTATACAAAACTACTTAAAATCTAATGAATAAATTAAGACATTGACATTCAAGGTTCAATTATGAAAACTTATGTATCTTACAATAAAACCATAATCTCAAACTGTTCAGTAACATATTTAATCTACATTTTTGAAAAAAAAATGTATGCATAAATGTGTGTTCTCACTGGGAAGTGACTGCTCTAGTCAGTGACGGTTAACTAGTAAACTATCCTTTTTTTTATTTCTTAATTTTTATAGTTAATTTACTTTCATATTTCACTTCCCCTCTTCTCTCTTTGCTCTTCCCTCACATCACACCTGTTAAAGCTCACATTACAAACTCAGGGTTATTTTTTAAAATATTTAATAAGATTAAGCCAGGTTAAGCAATTGCTGATAATTTCTTGCTTTGTTTTGTTTTCTTATTTTGTTTTTCTGTTTACTGGTATTAAACGTACTTAAATGATGTGGTACACACAAGGGTAAAGTTAAACAAGTATGATGCTCATGTTTAATGATGTACTGTAGGTGACTGTCCAGATAAACCAGGGTAGTCCTCATAAGTCATAATTAAATCAGGACACGCCCACTCCCCCCGTCCTCACAGTGCTGTAGAATGTCAGGTCTTCATATTTCCAAACTGCTTCACTAGAATTAAATTCTGAGCAGTCAGCGTTTTACCCCATGCCATAAGGAGCAGTTTAATGTTTCTTATTAATTTCTATGACAATGGGAAAGGTGGGTCCCCATAAACCACAATGGAACTTATTGGAAAAAAGTCCTTAAACCACCCGTACCAGTATAGGTGTGTGTGTGTGTGTGTGTGCTGTTTAGTTTGGAATTGGACTGCATGCATGTTTTCATGTGCGGGTGTCCTCCTGGCCTGTAAGCGTTGTGAGTGTGTGTGATGGGCTGAGATTTGATTAGCATGCCCATGGGTATGAACAGTGGTTGGAGAAAAGCGTCTCTGTGCTCACCATGCCTCAGTGCTCCTGTACACACCAAGTGTGACCAGCCCTTCATTTTAAACAGCCCCTAGCTTCCCCCCTCCCACCAGCATGAGAGGACCACAATATACTACTCACCTCATCACTGGGCTTTTCATCCAACCACATGGGAATTTAGGATATTGCTTGTGAATTATTACTATATTCTTTATTACTATAGAGAGTACTATAGTGATTATTCATGATAGGAAATTAATGTTAATCTTAAATGTTCCTTAAATCTGTTTAATGTAGACCAGCTGCCACAATGTCTGAATTATATTATATTATATTATATTATATTATATTATATATTATATTATATTATATTATTTGATAACTTTTTTTTGATGAAAAGCAAAAGAAGAAAATGTAAATAATGTACAAGTTGCTCTTTTTCATGCATATTTTAATACAACGATTGGGGATTTGTTTTTTAGGGGTTTAAACGCGTAGCGCTGAAACCCTATTGTAATTGTTAAATTTTTGAAGGATCAACATTCTCCCCTAAAAGTGACCAAAAAAATGTAAGTCGTAGAGACTTGAAACTTTGAGGGCTGGTAGTACTCTCACCATCTACAACGTCACCAATGCTCGCCCCGATCGGCCTGAAGGGAACGCTACATCAGTCAAAAGTATGAAATGGCTCATAACTCCTGAACCATTAGGCCTAGGCTCAAGGTGGACAAGATGCAGATTTACTCGTCGCCCCGGCAAAATTTTAGGGTATCTTGGATTTTTTGAAAAACTTACTTATGTTAATTAGTCCTAGATTTTCGGAACCAAACTAGAGCAGGTGAAAAGGTGAAATTTTGATTCACGGCCCCTAAGGGCTGCCAAAACGTTTGAGGTAGGTGGAGCCACTTTTACTAAAATGGCTATAACTCATGAACAGAATGAGATATTTTCACATAAACTCAGCAAACCTATGTAAGAGCTCATTCTGTGGTCGTGTGAAAAAGGACGCAGCGACTGGCCACTTGGTGGCCCTATAACAGAAAAAAAAAAACATGAAAATGACTATAACTACTTCACAGTTAGTCTGATCTACTTGAAAATTGGTGTGCAGTGTCTTCGTCCGAGGGTCCACGACTGTCTTTGAGGACGTTGATGCATCTCGAAAAACATGTCCGTCGTCGGCCACTGAAATTTGAGCAGCTATCAGACAGGGTTAACGGAGGCCGATCGGTACGAAACTCACTGAGTCTGTTTGACACTGTTTCTGGCCTGTTGAGAAATTCGAAAGAAATCGGGGTGTGCCTTCGCGTTTTTGTGCGTTGTGTATCGATAACGGATTGTGTATCGCGTACATCCCAACATTCGCGCCACATTGTAGAACTCCTCATTCAGCTTGAACCCTGATAATTGCTGCTCGCAGCTATATTTATTACTATTACTTGGCACTATTTATATGTATTTAAATGAACAATGATGAAATTGGTATTATTGTGCAGCAAATAATGACTTTTTTATTTTAATGCAAAGTTAGCTGCATGACTTGAAAATATTCTTCTGTATTCCACAGATTTGAAACAACATGTGGAGTAAATGATGGCAGAATTTTCATTTTTGGCTGAAAAATAATCATGCATTAAATTGTATTAAACATATAAAAATTAAATACATATTTTTATATTTTTCATGGCAAGTGTCTCAGAGTAACATTTCTTCATAATGCTCACTGGAATCATTTAAAGTTAGCACTGGGCTCAATACACACATTCATTCCTTCCACTCAAATCACACTGGCAGGTCTTAGCATTGAAAAAGCACAGTTATTTTCGGACATTTCATCCTTTACACACATGCCTGGCCTCGGGGCCTTCCAACTTAAGTGTTTTTGCTGGCCGTAAACGAGCAAGGTTATTTTCACTTCCTAATGGTCACCCACGACAACCGGCTCATAATGAGCACTTGCCACCGAGGATTGTTATTTTCTTAAGGACCAAATTAAAAAAGAAATCCCAAGCAGCCGCATCATTACAGGAAGCCTAGAGGAACTATTTCCAGGTCATTAGTTGGCTCGCCTGGCCTTCCTGCTTCTACCGGCTGGGGAGAAAGGATGTGATGAATTGTGCATCCGTTCAATTTGCGAAGCCACTGTTGTTAATGAGGACTTTCTTCTTCCTTTCACTTTTTCCCTTGCTCACCCAGCCACCGCACTCGCCATTGTCTTGAGGTGATATCCTCAAAACATACTCTGGATGTGATTAATCCTAATTGTCTCATTCTCAAAAACAGGAATTCTGGTAATAATCTAAACTTGTTTAAATGTGTCAATGTGCCAGTTATTAGCTGCTTAGCATAATTCTAATAACTCAGATGCATATAGACGCTGAAATCATTCCACCACCCCTCAAAAGCCGTGAAATGCAGCCTCGCCGCTGAAGAGGTTACATGACAAGTTGATTGAATTAACTTCTAATGGGCCCATTTTGTTTTCCCCAAGTGGTGGGAACGCTGCAGATTGTATCTGTGAGGCTGGAGGCTACAGTGAGATAATCAGGTGTGCCGAATTCCACATGACTTCCTGGAGTTCCCAGCGGTCATGTGGATATTTGATGAGGGCTGACATGTGAAGTATGACATCATGCCAGTGGGTGGCCTATCGGAGGGCTACACCAGTGAGGTCATTGGTCTCCTAATGACCTCCTCAGGGTTCGACCGCAGCTTCCCCTTGCACTCCTCTCAGGCCTCAATCCTCCAGACGTTCTCTCCTTTTCTTTCTTATTTACTCCAACACCTTTTTTTCTTGCCGTTCTCTGGTCGAGAGAGAGAGAGAATTCCCCCCAAAGTCCCTCTTCCCCCTGTCTCCGGTTGGTTTCAGCTTTAACGCTCTGCTAAGCCTGCTTGCTTGTTGGCCTTAATCAAGAATTGGGGGCAGAAGGACAGGGCCAGTGAGCTCCTAAACGCCCAGCAGGGTCTTTATTCTCAGACAGCGTGCGTCTTGCCTCACCCTGCCCACCGGAGCAGAGGCAAAGATAAATAAACCCACTCACACATCAACACTCACTGTGTGGCCAGCACCTCAAAGCAGGCGAGAATGCGTAAAGCCTAGTTTCAATATATAAATGGCCATAAGTGTCTGTCCGTCTGCAAATCTGTACTATCCAGCATCTAGGTTACACATTTTTGAATAAATGTTTATAGGCCACTGTCAAAATGGCTGTCAAACATCTCTATTCCCAGGCCCTAATCACCAGTTCCTACATACATGACAATGTTAATGGTCATTCCTACATCCTACTTTGGTGGATTTTGGAATAAGCAGATTTCTTGAGATAATTAAATAAAATAACAATAGGCTAATTCAATTATTATTTAGTCTTTTCAGAGGGAGAAATGTCTGTCTATCAGAACAACACACTGGTCAAGCTCAGCCTACTGTAACCTACTAATCCTGAACAAATATTTTACACGTGGTCTAAGAAATTTGTCCATCCCGTTACATGATAATTTTAGAATGCAATGTGTAAAAGGGTGGACGTTTTAAGCTAATGAAGCCTTTTATTAGCCAGGAAAGAAAAAACATGCTAGCAGGAGATTAACATTTAGGAAAGATTTTAATAGATATTTAAAATCTATTAAAAAAACAAAACACACACACAAAAAAAAACATTTTCATGTCCAGTATAAATTGGCATACAGTGTGGACATGTTACACTATTAGATTTGTCTTGAAAAATGAGGAAAAAGAGAAAATTTTATGACTTATATTTGCTTTGTTCTTGGAGTTGCTTTCCCTCCAAGGAAATTATGTCACTTCTAGCAAGTCATGTGATTTAAAAGTAGCACCAATTGGGCAAGTAGCACCAATATAACAGGTTGGAATGGATAAATTTAATACAAAAAATACAATAAATTGAATTTTATGTCAGAATAAGAGAATAAGTAAATGTATATACTAGTGCTGTCAAATCTATTAATTGTGATTAATTGCATTTTTATATATTCTTACACTGTAAAAAAGAATTGTTGGTTTAACTTAAAAAAGTAAGTTACCTGGTTGAATTTTGAGTTCATTGAAATTAAAAATTTGAGTTAATACAATGAAGGCGATTGGTTTAATCAGCAGAAACTCAAAATATTATGTTTTGTCTTGTTTTTGTTAATGGGGTACATCTATGCATGGGAAACCGTGTGACACGAAAGTTGATTAACATTTTATATAAAATATTCAGTATGATTTCATTGGGACATGAATTCCACCAAGCTGTAGAAATGATCCAAACACACCATACACATGCTAATTGACCTTAGCGACGTAGCATGGTATCTCCATGTCCTAACATTACCCGTTTCCTCACACAAGGCTATTTGTATTAGCATGCCTAGCATGCGCCTTGTGCCCTTCTACACACTTAGCCAGAGAGCAAAGCTACGAGCTTATAGAACTGCCACGGGCGGTTTGAGTCCCTCTCAGCTACGCATCTCCAGGCCTCCAGCCAGTGCCTGGTTGGGCCGGAGCGAATAGCCATGTTAATGCTTTCTCCCCTGCATGTTCTTCTTTAATATTTAACACAGGTTATTAGACAGAGCGAGCTTGCGACCCCCTGAGCGCCTCCGCGTTGCGCATGAATAACTAATGCACGACTGATTATGTTAATCAGTGATCGCGGGGGCCGAGCACTGATGACCAGGAGTGTTGCCGTGGTACAGGATGAGAGTCTAATAATCCCAGCATCTCCAAACAGAGCCCCAAACCCATTATTACACAAACAGACACGCTCAAACACACACACGACACAAGCCAAGCAAAAGCACTAGATCTGACCCAAACTACCCACCCACATCCACACAGCTCCAAAAGCTAACACAAGCTTATTTAGGCCTAATGCTGCAGGCTTAAAGGACTGCTTTTTTCATACTGTGTGTGAGGATATAAACATGCCTTTATCTACCTCAGATTTGCATTAAATAGACATGTGCATATGTGCTCAGAAAGCACTTCTGAAATTCTACTTGGAGGCCCTGAAAATGCCAAGGCTTCTATTTTTATCTTATCTTTTATTTTTTTATTTTTTTTTTTTTTTTCTATTTATGTAGTTTTTTTATTTTTGTTTATTTTCATGTTTATTCTTAGGTCACTTTTTCAAAACTCTTCACACAGTTCTCATTACCAACTTGCACAGCAGTTAATTTCACATTCAAAATGCACTAAAACTACCAAAACGTGTCGTACATGTCTCAAATCAAGTCATTCATCCATAACCTTAGCCAACATCCAACAAACACACTTTGTCACTCATAAAACAATGACATAAAAAAAAAAAAAAACAGGTAGCATTACACAATGATTTTATTTTGTAAAATATCTTACAAAATACAAAACAAGAATGACAATCTCAACTGTTTGTAATTCACTGCAGTTTACAGTATGTTACATTATCCATGTTTACATTACAGCACTGTTGTAGTCTAGACCACCTAAACCGAGACCAAGTTGAGACCAAGACCAGTGTGTGTAGAGACCAAGACAAACCAAAGGAAGTCGAGACAGAGTCAAGACCAAGACCAGACTAGCACACCTCAAATTCACCTGAAAGATCCACATTTACTGCCTGAGAATGTCTTATTTTTAATCAATAATTACAATTAGAATACTGAGACACTATATAGAGCTGTTACCAAACAATTGAAATCACCACAACAAAATGCATCTTTACACTGCAGAAGTGAAACAGAAATTGCATCTGAATTGGTACAATTACAAATGCATAAATAATGTTGAGATTAATGTTTTAAAAATATAATTTTGTGAACATTTGTAAAAAAAAAAAAAAAAAAAAAAAAATCAATATCACATTTGCAATTGTGCTCATATTTGTGAAAACGGCCCTCTTTCTTGTCATATTGCTTAATTATATCATGTTATAACATAAATATCAAGATCACAAGTACTTTTTTGCACTCGTATCTTGAATTTTGTGGGCATTTGTATTATTTTGGTGACATTTTTGATACAATCCCTTGTTGATTTCTGACCAGGCACAACAGTAACAAAATAAATGAAATTAGAAATAGGTTATTGATTGCATTTGAAGCAGGACGTTTTACATCCAATTAAATTAATGATGTTAACAAAGAAATCAGACAATGCAATGGCAATTTAGCTATATCCTCAAATCTGATTGGTTGTTTGGAATCTTGTTCCAGGATCAACAAATCATGTTCACTGTAGGTGTTCAGCTACATCTGATTGTTTTGATAGTATTTAATTTTTTTTTTTAGATTCAGAATATTTTAAATATGGTATTACTGTAGAAATGTAGCAAATTGCTGCCTTATTCAGTTTTGTACTGTTAGGTTTTGAACTTAAGTTTAACAGTTTTGAAAAGCGTATGTAATCATGTGCAAATTGGCCTGTAGGTAGATAGAGTTTGGTGGTGGTTGTGTTACGTGAGAAAAGAATTTATGTAATTTGAAAGAATAGTCGTTGAATGCATTTTGTGCCAAAGCAATGATAGATGATCCACAGTTTAGCCCACATAGACTGATGTTGTGAAGAGTTTTAAAAAAAAAACCCAAGTATAAGAAATATGTCCTACCGATTATATATATATATATATATATATATATATATATATATACATATATATAAATGTAAATGCTGCTAAAATGAGCTTTCATCAAAGAATCCTGAAAATGTATCACAGTTTCCACAAACACATTAAGCAACACAACCGATTTCATCATTGATAATAATATAAATATATCTTGAGCACCATATCAGCATATTAGAATGATTTCTGAAGGATCATGTGACACTGCAGACTGGAGTAATGGCTGCTGAAAATTCAGTTTTGCCATCACAGGAATAAATTACATTTTAAAATATATTGATGAGCTTAAGGGAAATTTTTCAAATATATATATATAAATCTTACCGACCCCAATCGTTTGAAAGGTAGTGGGTAGTATATGTTTTACATATAATCCTAGTTACAAAATTAACATTAGCAAGACAAAGGAGTGAGCAATTTTTAAAAAAAAAAAAAAAAAAAAAAAAAAGACATGACATTCAAAAAAATAATAACTGACAGAATTCTCCCAAGATCTGTCCTAACTCTTGGACCATGTTAGTGGACAAATTAGTTTAAGAGAGTTTATAAGTTGAATATGCCTGCATTAATTACATATAAGCAATATCACATGACTAAGAGTGCTGTTTAACATGAACATGAACACAGCTGCCATTCGGCCATAGAATCATATCTGTGCTTTCGTTCAGTACAAAAACACAATTTCAATTTCGTATTTTCTGGTATTCACAAGTATTTTGTAGAAAAATAGATAGAAAGCCCATTAAACATGCTACCAGTCGGTAATGCACTTTGTGACCATTTCTTCAGTCTTACACTCTTTTACTCCCCATTTCAGACAGTCCACTGGCCTGCAGATATGACTTGATGGATCCACATTAGTCTTATGTCACCTTCCATGTAATTTCCTGTTCCTGATGTTCTCCACACCGCTTTGCATGCATCGCACTAGATCTTCTTCTACTGCATTCATGTCATGTGTGAGGGGCCCTGTCAACCCAGAAGCTCCATCACAGTTGAAGGTGTGCTCATTTCGAGTCGACTTTTCTACAATAACCCCATCCACCGGCAGCGACGGACAAGCTCTGATTTTAAAAGCTTATTGCTGCATGGCAGAGCAAGTAAATGTCTTTTCTTTTTTTCCGCCTGTGTGTTTTTGACCCCCCAGAGATAAAAGCATGCTCTTGGAAAGCCATCTCGGAGCTGCGAATAGTCTGAGCGCGGCCGTGCTCCATTCCCATCCTGAGTTGCTTGGCCTCTACACCATAAAGAATTCCAACGAGACAATTTTGCGGAGCGCTCGGTGAGCTGACAGCGGGTGTTATTAAAGCACAGGGTGCTGACCGCTCTCAAAGTTATTAGAGTCTGTGTGTGTGTGTGCGTGTCAGGCTGAGATTGTGTCTGTGATAGCTCCGCTGGCCACAATGTCCTTCACACGTACACACTCACAGGTATATTACAGAGGATGTGGTCAGCGGGGACATAGGGCATGAGGGACACGCACATATATACAGACTCACGTGTGTACCTGAAGGGTCACCATGGTGACAGGTGGAGGTGTCACCATCTTCATCACTCCTATTAGCACAGCACCAGCCGAAGAGGTGCCTCTTCATTTCTTCTAGGTCTTCTCTCTGGACTCAGCAGCTTGGAGATCAACAGTAGATTCCCAGCTAACAAATTTATCTTCTAAATACATTGTGAGAACAGTGATTTGCAGTGTTTCGAAAACATTAAAATGTCCAGTTTTTTGTTGTGATTAGAACGTTATTTAAAAGGTTACAATAATGTTAGTACAACATTCTCCTAACCTTATTTTTAGTCGCTGGGATTTTGTAAGTAAGACTTGTTCCTGGATCAACATATTTTGTTGATCCTGGAACAACATTCCTTTCCAAAAAATTTACTTCTAACCCTATCCCTACACCTAAACCTAACCCTACCCATAACTTATCCCTAATATCAGAGGGAAATGATAGGTGAATAACACCGATGTAGAAGAATCTAAGTCTGGTTGCAAGCCTAAACTTGACATAAACTGTAAACTTGTCCCTCAAATCTGATTTGGTTGATTGGGTGGTTGTTCTAGGAACATGTTGTACTTGGTAAAAATCACGTTCACAATACAATATTCTCTGAACGTTTATAATATTCCAAGAATGTTAACATTCAGCAAATATCAATAACATCATGAGGATATTCCGAAAATGTTGTTCTCAGAGCGTTTTCTTTATGAAACGGTCAACAAGTAAAGTTGTTTTCGTTGCAGAGCTTCAGTGTTTACGTCTGAACTTGGGCTCAGTTGGCCAGCTCTTACATCAGCATGTGTCGTGCTGCTCATGTGACCAGATCCAGCCAATACTGAGCCGCCGTTCGGACGTAAACACTGAAGCTCTGCAATGAAAATAAATAATGAAAATAAATAATGAAAATGTCGTTATTTTTGTTTTGTTTTTGCGCACAAAAATCATCTCGTCGTGTCATAATATAAACCACTGTAGTAATGTTGACTATTTTATCGATGTCTTTAATACCTTTATGGACCTCAAAAAGTGCAATGTCGTTGCTGCCTATGTGTGGATCAGATACGCTCGGATTTCATCAACCTCATGTTGTCCCAAATCCGTAAGACCTTTGTTTGTCTTCGGAACACAAATTAAGATATTTTGAGTAATTAATGACAGAAATTTCATTTTTGGGTGAACTAACCCTTTAATGTTATAGGAACGTTCTATAAATGCTATATAAAGAATATTTTATCTTAACAATTACATAACCTTTACAAAACATTAATGAAAGTTGTGGGAACATTACATTAGCTGTGTTCCAGCCAACTGAATCAGAAGAGTTTGGATCTCACAACGTTGATGTTGCAGTCACAAAATTTAAAGGTGCCATCGAACGTTTTTTTACAAGATGTAATTAAGTCTAAGGTGTCCTCTGAATGTGTCTGTGAAGTTTCAGCTCAAAATACCCCATAGATTTTTTTAAATTAATTTTTTTAACTGCCTATTTTGGGGCATCATTAACTATGCACCGATTCAGGGGCTGCTGGCCCTTTAAATCTGCTCCCTGCCCATTGAGCTCGCGACTCTATAATGCAGTGCATTTACAAGTTCACACAGCTAATAACCCTCAAATGGATCTTTACAAGATGTTCGTCATGTATGCTGCATGCATGCTTCGGGTCATGTGAGTATAGTATTTATTTGGGTGTTTGATAGTACTCCGTGGCTAAAGCTAACATTACACACTGTTGGAGAGATTTATAAAGAATGAAGTTGTGTTTATGAATTATACAGACTGCAAGTGTTTAAAAATGAAAATAGCGACGGCTCTTGTCTCCGTGAATACAGTAATAAACGATGGTAACTTTAACCAACAGTAGCCTACATTAGTAACATGCTAACAAAAATTTAGAAAGACAATTTACAAATATCACTAAAAATATAATATCATGGATCATGTCAGTTATTATTGCTCCATCTGCCATTTTTCGCTGTTGTTATTGCTTGCTTACCTAGTCTGATGATTCAGCTGTGCACATCCAGACGTTACTGGTTGCCCTTGTCTAATGCCTTTGAACATGAGCTGGCATATGCAAATATTGGGGCGTACACCCCGAATGTTACGTAACAGTCGGTATTATGTTGAGATTCGCCTGTTCTTCTGAGGTCTTTTAAACAAATGAGATTTATATCTCAACAATGGAGTTTGAAACTCACTGTATGTCATTTCCATGTACTGAACTCCTGTTATTCAACTATGCCAAGGTAAATTCAATTTTTAATTCTAGGGCACCTTTAAAATTGTGATAAACCTTTTCTGAATGGAAGAAATTGTGCATTTCAATGTGGCAGCTGTAGGAAAATTAGCATTTCGTAGAGTTTGTTTACTTTAGAACTCGCAGTAAATGCATAGTTCACCAAAAAAAAAAAAAAAAAAAAATCTATTACTCACCTTTATGCCATTCCAAACATGTACGACTTCCTTTTTTCTGTGATTTACTTGAGTGTCCAGTTGGGGAAATTTAATACAATGATGGTACATTTATGATATATGTCAACCTATGTTAAAAAAACAAACACCTAAGAGTGTCAGCATATAAGTTCAAACAGCTTGCTGAAGTGCTTCGATTGGTTTTGGTGAAAAACACCTGGCATTTAAGCTATTTACAGTAATTTTACAGTAATATTGTGGCAGAAACCATCCAGCGCTTCAAACTCCAGTCCAGTAGGTGGCATAAATGTTCATTAACAATATTTTTCTTTTAGAAAACAAATTTTTGGCTGGATTAAAAAAATAAATAAATAAACTCAAAATGTAAAAATCAAATAACATTTAAAGAAAAGATTATTATATATATAGTAGATATTAGATGTAGTTGTCTGCCTATTACATACCAAGATGGCTGCCGAGTGAACTGACTTGTCTTAAAATCTCAGTTAAACATAGATGGCATGATATGTTTGCAAGTTGCTGTGATTCCTTCCCCAGCTGACCAACAGACAGGCTTCTCTTATTTGGTAAAGAGGAGTCAAGCAAATGAGTGATGACTCGCTTTTGAAACCGTGTGTATTTGTGCATGTGTGTGTGTGTGCGTTTGTTCTCAAATGAGGGGAATAGTGAGGCTTCAGGCCCATCAATCTGGCCGTTCCGCTCTCTCTCTCTCAATCTGTTTCAGGTATGGCCTGACGTGACAGCGTGTGGGACCTTGGCTGTCCATTCATCACAAGCAAAAGAAATAACAGGACACCTCTGGTCTGTCATACTAGATTAGTCTGTGGCCTGTAACCACTGGCCTTAATAGAGTCCCCATTCGCTCAGCTCAAATGTCCACTGGACCACCTCTACAACCTCTGGGGAAAGACAGAGTGTGTTCATCCAAAATAAGCATTCAGAAACATCATTAACATACGTTATTGTTTAATCCACACTTACAGGCTTCCGTTCTGTTGGAAAGCTTCAGTCAGGTAATGCTCTGAGGTGAATTGTGGGCTGTCAGTGTTCCCATGTACCGTCTGATGGCCCATCAGCGGCAGCGAGACCTCTCCACTCAGCCCTGTCAGACGCTAGTATATCCCTCACTCCTCTTCTGTGTCCCAGGGGCTGGATCCAGCCCTCAAAATCAATGCTGGGCAATCTATAATATTCCTTAATTGGTGATTAGCAGGTACTTTGTGGATCACAGGTCCTGGCTGGAAAATTAGCCTCTGCCTTTAATAAACGTTGGACCACATGGCACTGTGGAGGTGTAATAGCTGCTGGAGAGGTTAGCCGTTAGCTTAGCGCTCTCTCCCATTCTCTCTTAAGTATCTGTCTGTTTCTTTTTCTCTTTCTCTCATATTGACTTTTAGATGTGTTCAGGCTAATTTTTATTTAAAATGCTTTAATAACAGATCCTCAAATTATTTTGGTGGGGAGCATTTAACATTTTATTGAAGGAGACAGCAGAGTGCTGCCAAAAAATTGGATGGGAACATGACTCGACTTTACCACAAGGTCAAAGTTCTAACCTTGAATTTTGTGTTTGTGGTGTAATTTTTTTTAACACATGTATATGTATCTGAATTATTATTATTATAACGGTAACACACTTTGTAATTAGCATAATACATGTTCAGGGTATCTCATATAAAAGTATTCTGCAAAATATTATTATTATAATTAATTTAGTTAAATTTCTAATAGTTATTAATATAATAATAATAATACTATTATTATCACCATCACTATCATTATTATCATCATTATTTTCAATACATTAATAATTATTAGAAATGTAACTAAATTTGAAAAACTAAATGACCTTACAATAAGTCCTTGTAGTAGACTATATATAGATATGTATATTTAACAGATTAAAATATTCCATGTTTCAAAGGCCAAGATGAATGATTTTTGAATGAACTTGGTTTTAAATTTTATCCTAAATTTTGAAAAAAATATAATTGTAAACTTTTTGCGGAAAAAGGTTTGCACACATTTATGTGTCTGCACAGTACAGCGAATGAGACCCATTGTTAGTGTAATTATGTGATTAAATGATGTGAATAAATATTTTATTGTTCAAACAAAAGAAGTTAGTAAGACAGTATGTAAGGCAGTATATATCCAATCACCTTCTTTTAATGCTGCATCAATAAAAATTTAGCTTTCAGTAAACTAGTCACAAAACAGTCATTTAAGCTTTCTCCCCTTCTCTTTCTTCTACCCAAAGCATTCTTACACAATGCCAGCTGCGTATCTCTGCACATCCTCTGTTTTCACTGTTAATGAAATTCAGTTGGACAACAAAACCAGAAACAATAGAGCAGAGACCATCAACAAAAGCCAGCATTTGCATCTGCTTATCACCAACACCACTGCCATTGTCTCCAGACGGCACACGCTGGCAACGCTGGCGCTTCCTCCTTTCCAAAACTGCTCGACAATAGTCGATGAACAAAACAACACGAGGCTGAAAATACTGGCGATTTGAGCTGCTTGTTTACCTGTGGGTCCTGAGGGGAGGAGGAGGAGGAGGAGGAAGAGGAAAGGAGAGGAGGAGGAGGCCCACAGCGCGGGTGCCTGTGGCAGGCAGCGAGCGGGAGCGTGGCGTTGGGAGCCTGACCCTGGCGCGGCGCTCATTGTGTAGTGCGGCAGTGTAATGAGGCCCTGTGTGGATATTGATATGACAGAACAAAAGGCCAAGGTGCAGTAAGGACAGCAATCCACACGTTTCACACCATTTGTTTTTCACACCGTATCCATCACATTAATGGGTCACCTTTCTGTGACAGCTCATGATTACCTGCTTACCCATGGAGAGAAAGAGGGAGAGAGAGAAAAAGACAGAGACAGAGAGAGAGAGAGAGAGAGAAAAGGTATTGGTGAGAGAGAAA
>JAOTNS010001308.1:10000-59424 GCA_028476615.1 Culter alburnus
TGTTCACGAGTGGCTTGACACAAGGAATGCGACAGCTGAAACCCATGTCTTGCGTACGTCTGTGCGTGGTGGTTCTTGAAGCACTGACTCCAGCTGCAGTCCACTCTTTGTGAATCTCCCCCACATTTTTGAATGGGTTTTGTTTCACAATCCTCTCCAGGGTGTGGTTATCCCTATTGCTTGTACACTTTTTTTCTACCACATATTTTCCTTCCCTTAGCCTCTCTATTAATAAAGTAAATGAAATCAATCAATCATATGATGCAATTCCCATCAATCCAATCTTTTAAGTCTGGGGTTTTAGGGCACTTACAATTGCGTAAAATCATCCTGGCAGCTGTAATACAACCAATCCTAATAAGGGTAAATTAATTTGTGGCTATGTTGAGTACAACTGATTTATCTCCAAGAAGGCATAGTCATGGTTCCTCAGGTAAATTACACCAGAATAGGTGAACTAAAAAACATTCCCAAATCATATGTTAATAAGTAACCTTCTTCTTCCTTACATTTCCAGCATAGATTATTTCCAGCTATCCCCATCCTGTAAAGCCTAGATGCTATATAATAATATCTATGTACTATTTTGTACTGAATTAAATTCCCTAGCATCCCTTATGTTCTTACCCATATTGGATAGGATGTACAGCCAGTCATTATCATGGATATCTATCCCCAAATCCTTCTGCCATATAGTTTTCAGGTTATTACAAGTATCTGCAGTTACATTAAGCATTGATTTGTAGATAGAAGCAGTCTGAGCTTCACATGGCAACTAAAGATAGGCATAAACAGTTATCACTTGCATTGAATTTGTTCTTGACAGTGTCTAATTTGCAGATATTTCCAAAAATTTCCTTGGATCCTAATGCTATATTTTTCACCAATTCAGAGTATGACATAAAAATTCCATTGCACTGGACAAAGTTTCAGCGTGCACACGTAAAATCTGAGCTAGAGCACAGCCATGAGACCAGTTTTGTGTGAGAATGAAAGAAAGCTTCCTGTGAGATTCATTACATGGATGTGCTCTTGAGTTACAATAATGCGCTTTGATTTTTTTTAAAAATAATGCCATAAAAACGGCCTCAAATTTACTATAAAAACCAAGAAGAAAGTCATGTCTGAAAGCTTAAATTGTTTTTTATTGTTTAAAATGGAGAATATCTCGTGTTTTTCCGTGGGTGCTCAACCAACGCACCAAAGAGCGCTTGAGGACATTTGTCCTCAAGTGCTCTGTCTTGCCAACATGTGCGCACACCTCCGATTCCCACAGGTTTAACATTCATTGAGTGCAATCCATTTACACACAATCTGCTGAGAAATCAACAAAGAAAGATAAGATTTTGAGATAAAGACAAAGAACATGGAGTTATGATTCTGAAGAAAATTCCGAGGAGTTCAAAAAGAGTGATTCATTCGTCATAGCTGCATGTGACACTGACCATTTGAAACATTTTTTTTTACAGTGAGTTTTTTATAAATGACAGATTTATGCATTTCTCTCTAAATGAAACTGTTTAATCTGTTTAACTGTTTGTTAATCTTTCTCATGTAGAAAATGTGCATTATTTTATGATCTGTTTGAAGATTGAGAAAAAGCTATCCAAAAAACACTTCTGTATCTCAGTGTCTTCAGTTTCATCTTGTTCGTTGCAGATGCTTATTGACATACAGTACAATGTCACGTTTAATGGATTTCTGATCATCAAATTAGAATGATTTCTGAAGGATCATGTGACACTGAAGACTGGAGTAATGATGCTGAAAATTCAAGTTTGATCACTGAAATAAATTACTTTATAAAATATATTCAAACAGAAAACAGTTATTTTAAATTGTAAAAATATTTCACAATATTACTGTTTTACTGTATAATAATAATAAAATAAAATAAAAAACAAAATAAGAAAAAGCAGCAAGTTAAATCAAGTCAGTCCATGGTCACAGATCACAGTTCAACCTTTGTAAATGTTATGTAAACATGCCAAACATTGTAGTGTCAGAGGTCCATAAGCCGTTCCCATATCTTCCTGAAGGCATCCCACTTATTTTTTTAGGGCATATGTGCATTGTTCCAGCCTTAAAGTTTCATTTAGGATTTGTTTAAACAGATTGAATGATGGGGGTCTTTGTTGTTTCCAATTGAGCAAGATGCATTTCTTTGCTATATACGACATTAAGATAATCCTCTTCCTGCATGTGGTGTCCAGTGTCTTGTCCAATTCAGTACCAAAGAGGTACAGTGTTGGTGTAATGTCCAACGGGGTTTCCACAATCTTAACAGTTAGATCATGTACTGCCTTCCAGAAATGTTTTAATTTCCTGCATTCCCAAAAAACATGCATAATTGACCCTTTACATGTTTTTACAACGATGACATCTGGGGGATGAATTAGGAAACATTTTACTTAAGAGGAGCAGAGTAAGGTACATTCTGTGCATGAATTTGTAATTTTGTTTGATTATTTTATTACAGGACAGTGAGGAAAAAACATTCTGACATATCGTATCCCACTGTTGGGGATAAACAGTTTAGGACCCTTGAAACCAAATATGTTGAATAAAGACCCGGAGTCAAAGTTTAAAAAAATAATAAATTGAAGAAAAATTTAATGAAGAATAGTTTGCAGTTTCATCAGCAGAAGCCAGCTTCAAGTCTCCCAAAGAGTTCGTAGGCCGCTCCGCGTACATTCACATTTCCACAACAATTATACTCTAACAGAGTCAACTAACTATGTCATTACTTCAGGTTGGATGATTCTCATTGGCTAAGGAAAATAGACAAGATTAGAAATTTTCCACACGTGGACAGATAGTAAGAAGCATATATCCCTTCGTCACGGTGATGACGAGGGGGACCCTGGATTTAGGTACCGGATGTCCTTTTGGGGTCATGATGGGGCATCTGCTGGTCTCGAGCAGAATGCCAGTTGTCCAGTACAAAGGGACCTGCACAAAACTCTTAGCGCACATACACATATACACATGATTCACAGCTTCTTCAAGGCTGAAGTTGATCTGAGCTCTGCTCTGAGCAGTAAAACTTTCCCCAAAACATACTGATAACATGTTCTTTTCTCTTAGTGAGAGGTACAGAGGAAAATAGATGCTTTAGCATATATTGTTAAGTCGTTCAAATAATTTAACAGACATATAAATGTTGATTAATAACTTAAAAGATATATATTTAAGCGGCAGTGGATTCCACCGTGGCGTCTGTCGTTGCTATGCAAACATAAACTGCGCTCTATACTGTGACAAAGAAGTATCAGCAAAGGATTAATTGATTTCTAGCCCTTGCATTAGCTACTACTACATATATATATGGAGATGAGAAATAAAACCCGCCCTATACAGCTATGACCAGCTGTTCGGGTGAGCTTTCGATGTGGTTACGGAAAGGGCGAAGCTGATCGGTTGGCTGATTGGTTGTCACATGACCTGCGGTTGCTTGCGTAGCTTCTATTATGAGCGCGCTTTCTGCGCGATTACATTTGAAATAACAAACTTGTCCTCATTTTCACAATTTCCTTTAAGAGCTCTTCTTTTTGTTAAGAGCTTTCAAAAAATAAAAGAGATATAATCCAATTATAGTTAATACTCTAAAAGCATTGAGATAAGTCTGTAGGTTTGAAGGTAGATCTAAACTGACTTCTTTCTTTACCCCAACATTAAACAATTCTGATTTCACTCCAGGAATTTTGAATGATGGTTTTAAATGCTGGTGTAGTTTAGGACTTTATTAGTCTTAGGGATATGTTTTCGGACAATAAGTTAATGTCATTTGAGGAGTTAAGTCAGAAGTATCAGTTGTTCAAACACGATTTTTATAGTTTTTCTCAACTGTGTGACAGATGTTAATGAGTATGTACTTGTAATATTAATGCATTTCACTAATCATCCTTTCTTTCAATTTTTATTTACTCGGTATTAATTTGTCCACGAAAACCTCATCATTTTGTTTTGTATCTTATTTTTGCTATTTTTGGAAAAAGTTTTATTTTTCTATTACGTGGTGACGTAATTTCTGTTCAGCCCGCGCTGCGTCCTCAGACCGCGTTGAGCGCGAACTTAATTATAAATTCAGAGATTCCTCACTTGCTCGGTTTGCTAAATCTTGATGCCGAAATGCAGTGGGGAGTGCTGCTAAGTCACGGGATATGTACCTGTCTCTACACTTCGCGTGCTTCATACTCTCATGAAGCTTCAATGATTCGTGTTTGAATTGTTTTGACGCAGTTACAAATTTGGACAGTCCAGCAATTGAAGGCCCACAGACTTTACAGTACACACAGTGCATTGCTCCGTCTTGGTACCTTAACCACTGGTATTCTTCGAGCCACTGGTGTCGAAATTCATATGTCCGTATCGTTTTTCCCGCGTATGCTTTCCCTGACGAATCCTTCTCAGCCTTATCATTCTCACTCACAGGCTCCGTTTGATATGTCGCATCGACATCAAGTGATGGTTCTGTTACACTTGAACTTCCCTTCTTAAAATAGGAGTCAATTGTCTGCTTCATTTCAACACGTACAGATTGTAGGCTATGTTGAGATATATATCCGATTGCTGCGTGTGTCTTAACGAGAGATATTCTTTTTTTAAATCAACGTTAGGCTACGCCTCGCCTACACCATTCCGGGAGGGGGCGGGGGGTCGCGGTTTTGAAGCCAACTTGATGTGTTGAATGCTCAGAGCACGTTATAAAACGTATTCTTAAAATACACATTTTTGTTTTAATAAATGCTCATAGTAAATCATAGCATATTGCCTAAAACATAAGGTAGGTACAAAAATAATCAGTGATACATTTGCGACCCCATAGAAATTAGGGTCGCAATGGCATTTCAAAAGGTCGCATATGCGATCATTTTGATCGCAGTGTAGTTCCCTGCTACAGTGGTTTGAGAATGTGTGTGCGTATATGTGTGTGTGCGCCAACAGAACATGGTGATTTTAACAAATAACTGCTTTTAATTTGTGCAGGTAAAAATCACAGATGACATGTATTTCTCAAACTGTGCTCTTTAATCCATCCAGGTATGATTATACTTATTTTCCAATGTATTCATTTTGTATTAATTCGTTCTTTTTCCAATTTATGGCTGATTTAAAACTAGCTGCAGGAGATTATTTTCTATGTTTGTAATGATTAATTTTGCACTTTATGTAATTTATGTGTTTTTATGCATTTTGTTATCACTGTAATGTTTGCTCAGACCGTGTTGAGTGCGCTGAGACGAGGTAAAAATCACAGATGACATGTATTTCTCAAACTGTGCTCTTCAATCCATCCAGAGGGCCGGAATAAACTACACAGTAGCAGCAGCACTTCCAGTTGTCTCCTTGTCTTCTGTCACACAGCGCAGACTGTATCAGTAGCCAGAATTGGGCCGGTTACAACTGCTTACACGCAAAATCTTTACTTGTCACAATTTCTGAAACCTGACACTCAAACACCATAACCACACACCAAATCTGCAAAACCATTCACTAATTCTCAGCCTTCAATCATGATTTGGATCACGTGTCAAACTGTCAACGGCTGAAATCACGTGACTTTGGCGCTCCGAACTGCTGATTCGACACACTGATTCATAACGCTCCGAAGCTTCCTGAAGCAGTGTTTTGAAATCGGCCATCACTATATAAGTCATTATTTGTTTTTTTGGCGCACCAAAAATATTCTCATGGCTTTATAATATTAATATTGAACCACTGTACTCACATGAACTGATTTAAATATGTTTTTAGTGCATTAATGGATCTTGAGAGAGGAAATGTCATTGGTGGCTATGCAGGCCTTACTGAGCCATCGGATTTCATCAAAAATATCTTAATTTGTGTTCCGAAGATTAACGAAGGTCTTACGGGTGAGGAACGGCATGAGTGTGAGAAATTAATGACAGAATTTTCATTTTTGGGTGAACTAACCCTTTAAGGTTTTTGAGGAAAACATTCCAGGACTTTTCTCCATATAGTGGACTTCAATGGCCTCCAGATGGTTGAAGGTCAAAATTACAGTTTCAGTGCAGCTTCAAAGAGCTTTAAATGGTACCAGACGAGGAATAAATATCTTATCTAGAGAAACCATCATTTTCACATCTTGAACTAGCTCTCTTCTTCTTCTCTATTTGAATTCCAGCAGTGTACACAATCTCTGCTGATACTTCAGGGCTGCATTGTGGTCGTGTCAAGTCGCAGGTCCTCGGTCTCAGCTGGATACGGCCCGGATCCGGTTGACTACGGTAAACCTCGGGATAAACAGAAAGACTAATATTAGCGTAGATGCCATTCTTTTTCTGATGTAACGAGTACATCTGGTGTTATAGGAAGTGTTCCCGGTTCCGGCTGACCTAATTTATGCAGCCTAATAATCCTTTAACGGATTTGAAAATATAAATTGATAATGTGTTATGTGTATGCCAGGTTAAAGAGATGCGTTTTTAGTCTAGATTTAAACTGACAGAGTGTGTCTGCATCCCGAACAATGCTAGGAAGACTGTTCCGGAGATTGGGTGCCAAATAGGAGAAGGATCTACCACCTGCGGTTGATTTTGATATTCTAGGTATTATCAGCTGGCCTGAATTCTTAGATCGCAATAAACGTGGAGGATTATAATGATTTAAGAGCTCGCTTAGGTACTGGGGAGCTAAACCATTTAGTGCTTTGTAAGTAATTAGCAAGATTTTAAAATCTATACGATGTTTAACAGGAAGCCAATGCAGTGACGACAGAACTGGGCTAATATGGTCATACTTCCTAGTTCTAGTAAGAACTCTAGCTGCTGCATTTTGTACGAGCTGTAGTTTATTTATCAAGCGGGAGGAGCAACCACCCAGTAGAGCATTACAATAATCTAGCCTTGAGGTCATGAACGCATGAACTAACTGTTCTGCATTCTTCATTGAGAGCATATGTCGTAGTTTAGATATATTTTTTAGATGGAAGAATGTGGTTTTACAGATGCTAGTAACATGGCCTTCAAATGAAAGATTGGTATCAAGAGCACACCCAGGTTCCTAGCTGACGACGAAGACTTAACAGAGCAGCCATCAAGTGTTAGACAGTATTCTAGATTATTGCGTGAAGTAGTTTTCGGTCCAAAAATTAGAATCTCTGTTTTTTCTGAATTTAGTAGTAGGAAATTACTGGTCATCCAGTTTTTTATATCAGCTATACATTCTGTTAATTTAGTGAATTGGTGATTTTCGTCAGGGCGCGAAGAAATATAGAGCTGAGTATCATCAGCGTAACAATGAAAACTAACGCCATGCTTCCTAATGATATCTCCCAACGGTAGCATGTACAGAGTGAAAAGCAACAGTCCTAGTACTGAGCCTTGTGGTACTCCATATTTAACTTGTGATTATATGACATCTCATCGTTTACTACTACAAACTGATAACGGTCAGATAAGTACGATTTGAACCATGCCAATGCAATTCCACTAATGCCAACATAGTTTTCGAGTCTGTTTAGAAGAATATTGTGATCAATAGTGTCAAATGCAGCACTAAGATCCAGTAACACCAATAGAGAGATACAACCACGATCTGATGATAAGAGCAAATCATTAGTAACTCTAATGAGAGCAGTCTCAGTACTATGGTATGGTCTAAATCCTGACTGGAAATCCTCACAGATACTATTTCTTTCTAAAAGGAACATAGTTATGATGAAACTGCCTTTTCTAGTATTTTTGATAGAAAAGTAAGATTTGAGATCGGCCTGTAATTGACTAATTCTCTAGGATCAAGTTGTGGTTTTTTAATAAGAGGTTGAATAACAGCCAGCTTAAAAGTTTTTGGTACGTATCCTAGCGATAAAGATGAATTAATTATATCAAGAAGTGGACCTACGACCTCTGGAAGCATTTCTTTCAGTAGTTTAGTCGGCATTGGGTCTAACATACATGTTGTTGATTTTGATGATTTAACAAGTTTAGACAATTCTTCCTCTCCTAAAGCAGTAAATGAATTGAATTTTTCTTCAGGGACACTACAATGCACTGTCTGACACAATACTGTAGTAGACGGTTGCATGGTTATAATTTTTTTCTCTAATATTATCAATCTTGCAAGTAAAGAAGTTCATAAAGTCATTACTGCTGTGCTCTTTGGAAACATCAGAATTTGAAGCTTTCTTTATTCTTTATTTCTTCTTAGCCACTGTATCAAATAAATACCTAGGCTGTCTGGTATGCTAAGGCGATGAAACTGATCAGGAAGATTATTTTAAAGCGATCTTTATACATTTATAAAGAATGAAGTTGTGTTTATGAATTATGCAGACTGCAAGTGTTTAAAAATGAACATAATGACAGCTCTTGTCTCCGTGAATACAGTAATAAACGATGGTAGCTTTAACCACATTTAACAGTACATTAGCAACATGCTAACGAAACCTTTAGAAGACAATTTACAAATATCACTAAAAATATCATGTAAAAATATCATTATTGCTCCATCTGCCATTTTTCGCTATTGCCTTGCTTGCTTACCTAGTCTGATGATTCAGCTGTGCAGATCCAGACGTTTTGCCCTTGTGTAATGCCTTAACATGGGCTGGCATATGCAAATATTGGGGTCATACATATTAATGATCCCGACTGTTACGTAACAGTCGGTGTTTGTTGAGATTCACCTGTTTTTCGAAGGTCTTTTAAACAAATGAGATTTACACAAGAACGAGGAAACAATGGAGTTTGAGACTCACTGTATGTAATTTCCATGTACTGAACTCTTGTTATTTAACTATGCCGAGGTAAATTCAATTTTTCATTCGATGGCACCTTTAAGCATTGATTTGTAACATATAGAAGCAGTCTGAGCTTCACGTATGTCCTCTAATGCTTTCTGTCTTGCCTACATGTGTGCACACCTCTGATTCCCACAGGTTTAATCATCATTGAGTGCATTCCATTTACACACTGTTGAGAAATCAACAAAGAAAGATAAGAATTTGAGAAAAAGACAAAGAACAGGGAGTTGTTTCTGAAGAAAATTCAGAGGAGTTCAAAAGAGTGATTCATTCATCACTGCTGCATGTGACACTGGTACTTCTATTTGAAATTTTTTTTTACAGTTGTAGCGAGTGACTTTTTATACATGACAGATTCATGTATTTCTCTCTAAACACAAACTTTCAGTCACTTCCAAAGGTTATGTTGTAATTATGGATTTTTATTATTATAATTATTTTAAATCACATTTGGACCCCATATCTTCATAATATAAAGACTTCTTCCTGTGGCATATTTGTAATGGTATTTCGTTCATCTTTTTTCATGTAGAAAATGTGCATTAATTTATGATCTGTTTGAAGATCAACACTCATGAGACTTTCATGGTGGCTGTTTTCTGCATCTCAGTATCTTCAGTTTCATCTTGTTCGCTGCAGATGCTTATTGACATACAGTACATTGTCACATTTAATGGATTTCTAACGATTTCTGATGACGCTTCACTGAAGCAGCCCACTTAAATGACATTCAATGTGAACAGAAGACACTAATATGTCAAATATTATATATAAATATATATATTATAAATACATACATACAGAGAGAGCATCAAAATTCTTTCTGCGAACCACAAAGACATCATCAAAATGCAGTTTTTTTCCAAACAATTAATTTGTACAATACCCAAAACATTTATTTTTTATATTTTAAGAGTATTTTATTTGCACACATTTTTGCTGTACAGTTATTGCTATTCAAGATCAAACTGCAATAACTTTTCTAAACTTTTAGCACTAATTTTGTTTTACAAATATTTTAACATATTTTCAATTATGTTATAGGACTAGGGTTGTAACGGTATGAGATTTCCACGGTATGATAACCGTCTGAGTAAATATCACGGTTTCACGGTATCAAGGTATACGGTATTAAACAATCAATTATTATTTATACCATCAATTAAAATGACCAATAAATTAATTAAAATGTTTGTTTTCTTTATTCAGATTTCAATAATCAAAAACAATCAAATACATTTAATAAATGATTATGGATTAGAAGATCTTTTATTAATAATTAAAATTCAAAATTCTGCTTTGACTTCATTCTTCTTTATTTTTTAATACAAATATTATCAAAAATGATGTAAATGAAATTAACTTTTTTATTATTATTTTGAGAAGTACATTCTATTTAACAATTATAATAAATTTCAGTTTCGAGTTAAAAACTTCGGGTTAAAAAGCGGTCTTTTATTTTGACGGGATGTAATGAAGAGCTTTGAGTTTCAGTGTATTTGACAATGGTTTTTCTCAAATAAAATTATGAAATGCTCATTAAGCGCTATCTCAGAGCAACCTTGGATATGTTTGTGTTCATGTCCTCAGATAACGAGACTTTAAACACTGAAAAAACAATAAGAGCGTCGCGCATACTTAAGTATGTAACGTTAGTACAGGAAACAGCGCGGCTCATTCACACAGGCAGACACGCAAAACAAACGGATATATTTATACAGCAGTCTTTTTGCACTTTAATATTCACAGAGCCCGCCTAGGTCATTTGATTTATTGTACAGCTCTGCTTTCGTTTTATTCATCACTCCAACAAATTGCGTGTTTTTACCTGACATTGCTGCGTTATACTGTACATTCAATTTTCATGACTGGATCCTGGGATTCCCTCTCCATCACGCACATCATACGACCTAAGTTATAAACGGAACATACCTGCATCTACACGGATGGTGTTCTCGAATATAGGTGAACATGTTCGATGTGTTTCCTCCTTATGCAGGTAGGCCTACTTTTGTGCCCGCATTGTTTTTGGATATCTACACTCGAGGACAGCCCCGCGTTTGTTTAAAGCAGCGGTTCCCAAACTTTTTTTCCTGCGCACCCCCTTCTATGTCCCAACCGGGTTGGCGCACCCCCAATCCCCACTTCAAAAAAAAAAACGCAACAAAGCTTTGTTTTATCGCCATATAAAGACTCATGTTTAATCATACGCAAATAACCAGAACACGCATGACAATAACAACATCAACAAAGTTTCAATATAATGCAACAAAGCTACGCACAAGCTTCCACTTTTAAGAGGACGAGTGACAGACACAGGCTCAGTAACAGAAAGCACGGTTATTTTCAGCCACGTAAAAGAAACATTGCAGCAATGGGCTAGCCTGCAGTGCATAAAAGAAGAGCAGTGCGTAGACCAGTGGTTCTCAACCCGCATATAATTTACATATGACGTCACTAATGCAAACCAATCAGATTTAATGTTATGGTATTAGCAGATAATACTATTATTATACCTAGATGTTGCACACAATAAATAACAAATAAAAACTAACTTACTGACATTAGCTTTACAATATAATAATCAGATAGTATTGCTCAATGAACACACAAACTGTGTATACAATCACTTTAAGTTGCTATTTAATTCTGTATGACTGTATGACTTTCTTCAACAGCATCGCAATAGCCACCAAACAATCACATAAACGCCTTAATAAGCAAATGTTACTCAGCTCTTTTTACAAATAACACTGAGCGCCTTGTAATTACAATCTCTGACGATATCAAGCATTCTGTCACGTCGCAATCCCTCGCGCAGCATCGATCCGCGAGCGCGCGGCCGAGTTGGGCTCATTCCAGCCGCGGTGCGCTGATGCGGTTATTTTTACTGATTTAAAATACATCAAACGCACACATCGAATTCACGGTTCAGTCTTTTGAAATTGTAGGTTTTGCTTGTCAAGTTAGTACTTTACTACAGACAGAGCAAACAGGAAGGCTGCCCATCTCGCTCATTAAAACTGATTCTTCCATTCTTCTTACCTTTACCGCTGATGCTGCGACTCTTCTTGTTTGCATGTGTTCCTTCTTTGTATGTTCCACATTTAGTTTTTCTCATCTAATAACAAATTTGAGCATTTTGAGGCTTAATAAAAATAAAAATAAATAATGGCAACTGTTTGAATTCTTCCAAAGCGCGCACTTGTAAGTGTTCGTTTCGTTAACTGAGTGATTTCGTCATTGCCTGATGCCTGAAAATAATAAATGCTCACCAAAATGATTTTATATGACAAATAAAGCATTATAGCTCATTTATATTTATTTAATTCACTCCAATTTAAATTTAAAAACAAAAATAAGTTGTAATGCTATAATTTATTTTTTTTAATTGTGGTCGGCATATCGCGGGCCGCTTTTACATTCGTGATGGACCGCAGGTTGAGAACCACTGGCGTAGAAGAAGACAGCAGCTGTCTTCTTCTACGTTTCTATCAAAAACTAATAAATTATAGCTTTTTATTTAAAATAAAAGCGATTACAAAGGAAATGTTTACTGTTCATGTTTTTTTATTGTATGGAAAAATCCCACTTAAAAAAACAGACCGCCATTACATTTTTCCTCTCGCGCACCCCCTGGCGGCAGCTCGCGTACCCCTGGGGGTGCGCGCACCACACTTTGGGAATCCCTGGTTTAAAGTATTCCCATACTACAAATTGTAACTTATTTTTCAACGGGGCATAGAGAGGTAGCAACTTATGTCTCTGACATTGTCTGCTGTATGTGTGGGTGTGGAGCAAGTTTAGAGTAGTGAAGTGGAAAGTTGTTGTCTATGCGCAAGTGAAATTCTGCGTCTTATTATTATTGTTTTTTTTACAATACCGTAATAAGCAAATGTACACGATATGATAATCGTACGTGTTCATACCGTGATATATCGTCATACCGGTATCGTTACAACCCTATATAGGACACAAAGTATCTTTTTTCCTATACACAATGACTGTTTAATTTATATGAACAAATAATTTAACTGCCTTTCATAATGCTTATTATCAAACCTTTTATTTACGTCTCTTCTGTTTCAGCTTAATATATGTCCATTTTTAATCTAGCTGATCTTAATGGTTAATCAATGAATAATTAGGTACATGTATACAATTCCAGATATAGATTCTATAAAACAGTTATTTAAACTAAAAAAAAAACCCTGTCAAACCAGGAAAAATAGTAAAAACCTGCTCTTTTTAAACCTGTACAGTCATGTAAAAGTAAATGAAAATTAAAAAGACTTAAAAGCTGAAAAGTATTCCGCTAAAATATATATATATATATATATATATATATAATATATATATATATATTATATATATATATAATATATATCATTTTCTTTTTCTTTTTTTTTTTTTTTTTACAATCGATTACACACTGAAAGCAGTGCTCGAGGCACACTCATTGAAACCACTGACTCACAAGCATGATTAGAGACAAATGCTTAGACATGATTTTTGAAATAACTCCTTTTCTCTAAACACTAACACAAAAGAACGGTAGTGTATATTCATACATATATTGCGCTGATTTGGTTTTAGATGATGTGTGCAAATAAAGGGGAGGAGCTACTTTTTAACTGACAGTTAACTGACCTTAACTGAATTTGGAAATATTGCACAATATGAAATAGACCCTCCCATCAGGACGAACTCTCCACCTGTAATTCTCAAATTATAGTAATAAACTGCCTATATAAAGACAGAGATCGTCTGACTAAAAGCACCAGAAATCGACTGGACAACACAGACAAACACCTGATACTCAACACAGGTATGATGACTTATGATCCAATCGACTATATCTATATTTTAAATCAGTAAACACTTATTGCGTTAGTATTTCATTATGTTGATAATTAGGTTAAATAGAAACTTTAAACATTTCTTGACCAGGTAAATAAGTATTTTTAACATTATGATGAGTGATTGACATTTCGGCACCTCATGAACAGAAAACAACAGAGCTTAAAACATGTTATTGTATTTTTTTTTAATTGTATTTTGATATTTTGTCATACACTTTTTAACATATTGCATACTTGATTGTTCTTATCTGTTTTACTTAAATTACAACAAATGTATGAGCTATCACAAAAGTATGTTAACTGATTGATTAGAACAATATCTATTTAGTTTAATATGTTATTATTATTATTATTATTTTAAATTCCAGTAGGCTTTGTTTTGAAATGGATCAAGAAAAGTCTGCAAATAAATGGGTTCTCCTTGTCGCCGGCTCAAAGGACTGGAAAAATTACAGGCACCAGGTTTGTCCTTGTTTTTGTTATTTTCATTAGAAAGATTGCACATATTGCTCGAGGTGTGCTGTACCACAGTTTGTATATGATAATAATTCAACATGGAAATAATCTTTTTTTTTTCAGGCCAATGTGTGCTGTGCATATCAGATCATTAAGGAACATGGAATTCCTGATGACAATATTGTGGTGATGATGTATGATGACATCGCTTACAAAAAGAGTGAGTAATTTCTTGAAGCTTTAGTTTATCATGTGTATCATGGTTGATCTGATCCTCAGTGCTAAACAATTAGTGGCTTCTAATTAGAGGCACTGTAATTTGCAGTTTGCATTAGAGATTATGATAATGGATAATAATGCCCACAAGCCATTGAACTTTCAGGAGGATTCATTTCAAAACTAGAAACATAAATAAAAAACTACTCAACTGATTAAAAGTCTAAACTCTAAAATGTAATGAAAATATTTTTTAATGTTATATGTGTTGCATATCATCTGGATCAACATGGTGAACTTGTATAAATATACAAATAGCACTACAGTAAAACAGATTGGCCATGAAATCAAAAGATCTAAATAAATAAAAAAAATCTGTGATACCATAGCTTTTCCATAACTTTCCAAAAAAGTAAAAAAAAAATAAATAAATAAAAAGAGAGAGAGAGAGAGAGAGATATTAGAGAGATTAATTACAGTTAGACGAAAGAAAGTCAAATTTACAGTCACTCCCTCAGCTATGTAGAAACACTATTAATTTTTCTCTACACACAAAACGCCCACACAACATGCAAAACATCACACATCTCTTTGCAAAAGCAAACATTTTATTCAAAACTATTTTAACTCTTTTCTTGTGAAGTAACTCTACATACGAACCATCAATGAACCATCAAATGATTAGCCACATACATGTCAAACTACACACAGTTGTGAAAAATGTAAAACACTACCCCTAGTGAAAAATAAATATACTTAATTGTATTTAAAATACATTTCATGATAAGTATACTAAAATACAATGTAAATGTAGATTTGCCACATTTCTCAGAAGTCTAAAAGCTCATTGCTGCTAAAGACACCATAAAGTCTCACCATATATTTCAAATCTGAGAATGATTCGATTATTTTAGGATGATGCTATGTAATTGTTTTACTTGTTGAGTATAGATTTAGTATAGATAAAAGTTTACAGAAAATGTGTTTTGAGTTTGAGTAAGTTTTATAATTAAGACTTTTACCTTTTCAATAATTTAACCACATATGGTTATCAGGTATTTTTTAATATCAGGTTATTATTTAATATATTATTAATATATTTTATTAATTTATTAATATATTTAATATTAATTTATTAATATATTATTAATATATTATATTATATTATATTATAATATTATATTATAATATATTTATTAATATCAGGTATTTTTTAATTCAATTCAGATTGACTTCCATAGTGCTTTATACAATTTTGCATGGTTGCAAAGCAGCTTTAGACTACATACATATGCATAGTAGTTACAAAAGATATGTAATTATGACAGATAAAGAAAACAACATATAGTGAATTTGAGCAGAAGTTTTATTACTTTAGTGTATTCCTAATACATTCCAATGCTACTGTACATGTCCCATTAATGGTACTTTATTGGCCCGTTCCACTTTGAAATGTGGACTGCAGGCCTTTGGGCTGTCAAAATATATGAGTTATTAAACAAATTATTAAAAATTATCCTGACAGTGATCCAGTCCTCAAAAATTACACAAAAAGTTAAAATTAGGGCTGCACGATTAATCCCAGGAGATTGTCATGCGTGTCTCATCAGTAAAGCCGGTTCTGTGATTAGCGGTAAATGTCCATCACCTGCTTTCAAATGGAGCGGCACTTAATATACAGAGCCGTAGTTCGCAGACAAGCTACGCAATATCGCGTTCATAATCACAGATGAATTGCCTTCGATTATGAACGTGATATTGCGTAGCTTGTACGCGAACTACGGCTCTGTATATTAAGTGCCGCTCCATTTGAAAGCAGGTGATGGACATTTACCGCTAATCACAGAACCGGCTTTACTGATGAGACACGCATGACAAACACATGCGATTAATCGTGCAGCCCTAGTTAAAATGTCAAATAAATTCAGAAACGTTAACTGTTATAATGTAAAAGTAACAAAGTAAAATGTTTTAAAATAATTTCAATTCATGCGTCACATTTAAATCCGCAGTGTAATGCGACGCCATCAAACTGCCAAATCATTTCGTTTTACATCAGGAGCAGTAGCCTACGTTGAGAGATGAAGCGCACAGAGACGATGTTAGAGGAATGCACAGAGGAATGTTACGGATGGTTTTATTCCATCCGCATGCACTGACACACAATCAGTTCTGTGTTTTAGTGAGTGCACAAGAATAAAACTAATGTCATGCCGTTTCATGCAATTGCTTGCAATGACAGATTATGTCAGGATAAAGAGAGGCAAAACATTCTGCAGATTTTATTTAATGTTGTGTCTGCTGGCTTTATTTCTTCAATAGCTTCAAGTTTAACACACTTCCGTGTTGTATACATGCCATTTCGCATTTATTTTCTTGCATCGTTTATTGCGCTTATGTAGTCTTTAAAGGTGCCATTGAATTTAAAATTGAATTTACCTCGGCATAGTTGAATAACAAGAGTTCAGTACATGGAAATGACATACAGTGAGTCTCAAACTCCATTGTTTCCTCCTTCTTATATAAATCTCATTTGTTTAAAAGACCTCCGAAAAACAGGCGGATCTCAACATAACACCGTCTGTTACGTAACAGTCGGGGTGTACGCCCCCAATATTTGCATATGCCAGCCCATGTTCCCAACATTATGAAAGGCATTAGACAAGGGCAGGCAGTATTAACGTCTGGATCTGTGCACAGCTGAATCATCAGACTAGGTAAGCAAGCAAGAACAATAGCGAAAAATGGCAGATGGAGCGATAATAACTGACATGATCCATGATATCATGATATTTTTAGTGATATTTGTAAACTGTCTTTCTACAGTAAATGTTTTGAAATGTGGTTAAAGTTACCATCATTTATTACTGTATTCACGGAGACAAGAGCCGTCGCTATTTTCATTATTAAACACTTGCAGTCTGTATAATTCATAAACACAACTTCATTCTTTATAAATCTCTCCAACAGTGTAGCATTAGCCGTTAGCCACAGAGCATAGCCTCAAACTCATTCAGAATCAAATGTAAACATCCAAATAAATACCATACTTACGCGATTAGACATGATGCATGATGAACACTTTGTAAAGATCCATTTTGAGGGTTATATTAGCTGTGTGAACTTTGTTTATGCAATGATCGAGAGCTCGGGAGGGGAGGGGCGGAGACGGGTGGAGAGCACGAGCATTTAAAGGGCCAGTAGCCCTGAATCGGCTCATTTCTAATGATGCCCCAAAATAGGCAGTTAAAAAATTATTTTAAAAAAATCTATGGGGTATTTTGAGCTGAAACTTCAGACACATTCAGGGGACACCTTAGACTTATATTACATCTTGTAAAAAAACGTTCGATGGCAACTTTAAATCCACATAATTTGTGCTGATAATTGATAGAAAAATCTGTTTGCTTATAATATTACTCGTAACAGTATGAAAAGAATACAAAGTAACCCCGCTTTTGTATATCTGTGTGTTGGCACAATATTAAACTGCGTGCACTTTGTAGCAGCGACCCGGATTTGAATCCAGTCCGTAGTGTTTCTTACATTCAGTGTACATTTATCTGTTCCTCTGATGTTCTTCAGATAAGCGAGTTACTGGGGGTGTCTTTAAAAGCCATGCTGTGCCATTATTTATAAAGATTACTTTATTGTATTAGAAGCACACAATAATACTGCCATTAGCACACTTCAAGTTTACTTGGAATGACATTGCAATGTGTTTTAAAATCACTAAAATTAAAGGACAGTATGACCTCAGTCTGTTGTCAGTATAATATTAATGTATGTTCAACACTCTTACAGTGTAACTGAATTTCAATTGTAATGTCACCAAAATACATTTGAAGTTTATGCTGAGTGAATTGTGCATTTCAAAATATCTAGTGTAGATATTTAAAGTGTACTGAAGTATACTTGGAATAGTTCCACTTTAGCACAAAAAATATATATTTAATACAACTCTATAGTTGAACTTCTGCACTGCTTTTGGACAACTAAAATGCATTTAGTATAAAATTAGCTGTTCCAATTGAACAGATTCTAAATTATAGCGTGCCACAAATACATTTAGTTAAACTAAAGTACATACAAATAAATTGTGCTTAAGCATACTATTTTTTTCACTATGGTCTAAATTGTCTTTTGCATTCAGTATGCAGTGGTGCACACAGGAGTTTGCCATAGCGCTCACACGTACATGTGCACAAATACACTGTTCATACAGTAGGCCAATGTATGCAAAATTGATGAACTTTGTTCAATTGAACTTAATCAACACCATACTGACTTGTATAATGCCATATTGGCTTGTTAGAGCTGTTTTACAGCAAAATTTGAATATATTTGTGAAGTGAAAGTCTGTATTGTATAAAGTGCTATAGAAATAAAGGTGACTTGGCTTGACTTGACATGTATGTTCAATATATTTTTATAAAATAAATTCAAATTTTCTCACATTTTGATTTCTAAGTGATCAAATCGGGTATATTTATACAACAACCAGAAATTCAAGAGGGTAAAAATTCTTTCTTTCTTCTGAGTTTGGATTTCTAAGTGATCGATTTGTGTTTTCACATGATCATCTGGTTTAGGTAATTGGGGAATGATCATGGCATTTAAATGGTAGTGTTTTCAAAATGAAACACAAAAGCATTTTTTTTAAATGATATGTCTAATGTAGAGAACTGTGTTTAGCATTTTGCAAAAGTTTGTTTTTCCAATTGCAAACTGAGTGTAAAGCAGGTGTTTTTTGTTTGTTTTTGTGATTAATGCCAAGGTACACTGTAAAATGTTTATTGTCGAATTAACAGTAACTTACTGGCAACAATTATCCAGTAGTTGCTGTATTTAATACCACAGTAAAATTACCGTAAAAATAACTACAGTAGTTTTACTGTACTGTACTGTAAAATAAAGTATAATGCTGTACTTTATTTTACAGTATGCCTAAAACTACTGTAGTTATTTTCACAGTTAATTTTTATTTATTTGAAGTTAACGGTTATATTTTCAATAACACAAATTATTGCTTCAGATCAACTTTATTTAGATTTCATCTTTTATATATTTCTGAACTTCAATACAGAAATTTACCAGCATATTAATTTCATCAATTAACAAAATACAATTAAATTCATACCACTAAAATCACATTAACACATTGTGCCAGTGGAAAATAAATGTTGGAAGTATAAAAATAAAGTTTGAAGAGTTAAAGTACTTAATTAGTAGCAGTATACAACAATAACCAGTGAATACATATCTTCTTATCTTAAAACCACATGCCATAAAGAAAATGGTCTTCTTTATTGCGACGACTCTTCCCCCCGTCTCATGATGGTTCAGCCCGTCTGCCAGCGCTGCTGCAGGAAAAAAAAATTGTCAGCACGGCTTAACTGGGAAATAAGCGCCAGCACCAAAAGTATTTATACCTTGAAGTTGCAAACAACATTGGTACAAAACAAAAAAGTGATTACATGCGTTTTAACGTTGACCTACCATTTTTACGAATGCTTTTCGTCTTCATAACGACTCTTCCTGCCTGTCTCACGTTAGTTCAGCCGGTCTCTGAAAGCGCGGCTGCGGGAGGAAAGAGCTACTTAGTGCGGCTTAACAGGGAAATGAGCACCCGCTTCGATGTTCTTACGGATATTTATAAACTAAAACATATTTATACCTTGCAAACAATATTAGTACAAAACAAAAAAGGCGATTACATGCGTTTTAAAACTGACCTACCAATTTCAGGTAATATGCTTTTCGTCTTCACGGCTCTTCCCGCCTGTCTCGCGATGGTCCGGCCGGTCTGCCAGCGCCGCTGCAGGAGGAAAATTCTAGTTAGTGCGGCTTAAATGGGAAATGCTCACCCCGGTCCGATGTTCATTTATTAACTCAAACGTATTTATACTTTGCAAATAACATTTGTATAAAACAGATAAGGCAATTACATGTGTTTTAAAGTATACCCACCTACCAATTTCACGTAGGCTACTCCGTCCTCGGACTTTAATCTTCACCACGCTGCAGGAGGAAAATGCCAGAAAATGAACGCTTACTCATGTATTTTTATGGAAATGTATTAACTAAAACGTAGCTTTGTATCTTGGAAATAACATCAGAATAAAGCATAAAGTGAAAAAAAAAAGAAAAGTTAACCTACCATGTTGTAGGCTTTCATCATCATGATGAGTCTGTCATGCGTGAGGATGTGTGTGGCTGTTTTTCGCGGTCATTTAGTAATGTAATACAAGAGTTATAAATGTACTTATTCTTTTTTTTTTTAAGAAAATATTAAAAAATGTAATTATTTGATTTAATAATCCTGGAAATGTGTCATCACAATCCGTGAAAAGCGACTACTGATGGATCTGATTGTGTTTAACGTTTCTCTTCTTCTCTGCCTTTAGCAACCCAATTAAGGGAAACATTACCAGTGTAATAACGGACATAAAAAATGTGTACACAGGAGTTCCAAAGGACTACACTGGAGATGTAACATTTTTAATGTTTATATATATATATAATTTATATGTATTTTTATGTGTTATATATGTATTTTTTTTTCTGTATCTGAACACAATTATTACATAAGACAATTATTTCCAGTTTTGACAATTATGATCTTACAGGATGTGACACCAAGTAACTTTCTGGCTGCTCTTCAAGGGGATGACAGAACCCAGAAAAAAGTCATAATAAGGTTTGTTAGTGAAGAAAACTTTTAACATTTTATTAATTACAGCAGCAGTGGCATAGATCTATTCTAACAAGACTAAACAGGATTAGTTCACCCAAAAATTCTGTTATTAATTACTCACCCTCATGTCGTTCCACACCCGTAAGACCTTCGTTCATCTTCATCTTCAAATTAAGATATTTTTAATGAAATCTAATGGCTCAGTGAGGCCTCCATTGACAGCAAGATAATTAACACTGTCAATGCCCAGAAAGCTACTAAAGACATATTTAAAACAGTCCATGTGACTACAGTGGTTCAACCTTAATATTATAATGCCACGAGAATACTTTTTGTGTGCCTAAACAACAACAACAAAATAACAACTAAAAAATATAACGATAACAAAAAGTACAACCTAATCAATGTGTTTCTAATGAAACCCTAACAAGTTAAAATTAATTGACAGAGCCACCTACTGGTCAAATATTATGTGGATCTTTATGATTACTAGTTAGGGATCTGCCATGTTTGGTCCCATAAGGGCTAAAGTGAGCTTAAAAATCATTATTTTCAATATTAATTTTCATTTATTATTATTACTGTTATTGTTATTTTTTTGTTGTTTTTTTTTTTTTTTCAGTGGAAGAAATAACCAAATATTCGTGTACATGTCCAGTCTGGGAGATGAAGGCACTTTTGGTTTTCCTGGACAGAATGTAAGTATAAAAATAAGAATAATCAAATTTATGCATTAATATCACTTTATATAATAACACTTTATAATAAGTATACAGTAGTAAAGTTACAAATCATTTGCCAAGTATTAGTTAAAGTTAAAGGCAAAAGGTAAAAATAAAGTTTAGTCAAAAATGAAAATTCTGTCATTATTTACTCACCCTCTTGTCGTCCCAAACCTGTAAGACCTTTATTCATCTTCAGAACACAAATTAAAATATTTTTTGATGAAATCCAAGGGATTCTGAACCACACATAGGCAGCAACATCATTGACGTAGTGAAGTGCACTACGTCAATGATGTAGTTTACGTCAGAACACCGGCCCAGTATTGGCCAAAGCTGAACACATGAGCAGCATGATGCATGTATGTGATGCTGATGCAGGAGCCGGCCAATAATTGGGGTTCGGACGTAAACAAGGAAGCACTGCACTACGTTCACTGCGTCAACAGCGTATGACAACAGTTTGTTAAAAATTGTTATTTTTGTTTTGTTTTTGCACACAAAATGTATTTTCGTCACTTAATAACATTAAGGTTGAACCACTGTAGTCACATGGACTATTTTAGTGATGTCTTTACTACCTTTCTGGACCTTGAAAGGTGCAATGAATTTGCTGCCTGTGTGGTTCAGAAACCCTCAGATTTCATCAAAAATATCTTAATTTGTGTTCAGAAGATGAACGAAGGTCTTAAGGGTTTGGAACGACATGAGGGTGAGTAATTAATGACAATTAATCATTTTTGGGTGAACTAACCTTTTAATATTTAGTCTCTACATTGATAACATATTAATAGCCTATATACAAATAGTGAGTACTTTATTCATTGTGACTGTAATTAACAAAATTTGTTATTGTTTAATTAGCTCTTATGTAGAGAGTTACATTTTTTTTTAAATACTTTGTTAACAACTTATTAACTGTGAATAGTTTAGATTAGGTCACAGTAGTTTGAAAATGATTTGTAAGTATGTTATTACTGTATTATTATTATTATTATTATTATTATTATTATTATAAAGTGTTACTGGCATAATCTATCTGAACATGCAAATAAATGTCTATAGTAAACTGAAAAATAAGCATCATACAAGCATAACTATGGCTAAGGATACGCTATGGATACATAGTATGGATACATGGATACATAATTTAAAAAGACAATTTATTGTTGTTATTTTTGTCTTTTGATTGTTTTTGTTGTTGTTTTTAACATGACCATCTTAAAACTGACACAGTGAACCTTAGAGTTTTGGATTTTAGAATTTAAAATGTAATGTCTGGGGATACAATTCTAAATTCAAGTTCTTGCAAGTAGATTTATGGATTAGGACACAAGACTTGTTTTTAACTGGGCAACCTGCTGACTTCTAGACATTCATTTTGGTATGTTTTTATGCTAGCTTGATGCTGCTGATCTCATTGGAGCAATTAACAGCATGCATCATGACAAAAAATTCTCAAAGGTATGTATTGTTAACTTTTCTGTATCTATTTTTCATAAAAAGTTGACACAGGCTTGGATTCTGTTCCATGATAAATTAAACTTAAAAATAATTTGTTGCTCAATTATTCCCTCTTTCACCTGAGTGGAGGAAAAGAGTGGGCATTAGCAGTATCAATGCATTTATCAAATGTGACATATGACAAGAAACTGATTGACTAAAAAAACATAAATATCTTAAATATAACCATTACAAATGTCTTTGATGGATTCTTTATTAAAAGATAATCTTTAATAAATCCCAGTTTTTATTCAAACCTTTGTGAATATTCTTCTTGCTTCTACTGTACTTACAGCAGGTCTATCCTACTCAACATTCACAACGGAACTGATTTTACAAGTGTTACTGCAAAACTCTCAAAAGAGGCTAAAACAATCTGTAGTGATATAAAACTCTTGAGGTATTGAGATTTAGTTGGTTGTATTTTTAAATATATCTTTTTTTTCTCAACATGTATGTGCTGTAGATGGTGATATACATGGACAGCGATAAATCTAAATCAATGTTTAAAGATCTTTCCCCATTGAAAAATGGTAAGATGTTACTTATCACATCAAATTATTACATTATTTGCTAACTGCATTCTTCTAATATTGTAATTTTGACATGCATTCTCTGTAAAGCTGCTTTGAAACGATATGTATTGTGAAAAGCGCTAAACAAATAATGTGAATTGAAATGAACATCTTATAACTAACTATCTAGAGTTATGCCGAGTTCAGACTGTACGATTTTAGCCCCGATTTTGGCTCGCCGACAGGTTTTGAGAAATCGCCAACAAATGCCAGCGAGTGACAATCACGCAGTGTGAATGAGCAAAGACGCGATATGAGAGAATCGCAGACGAGTCGCCAACGCCCGTGAGATATTTGGCATGCTAAATATCTGAACCTGTCGGCGATTCAAAATCCTGCAGTGTGAAAGTGTTCTGACTGAAAACTACATCGGCGATGACCGACAGCCAATGAGAGAGCGAGATACAGAGCAGCGGGGAGTTCGGGGAGGAGTTATAGACCACAACATCAGCAAGCATGTCTTCGTTTCAGATAAATATTACAGTTCTATCAAACAGAAACAAAGCACAAACATTTGCTTGACCATCCGAAACAGCAGCACATTGAAAAGTTATTTATTTACCTCCAACTGTCGTTGCAGAACACACAATCCTTGTTCTTCGCATCTCCCCAAACATTTCCTCCTCCATATTCTTCTTTTCTTTATGTTGTTTTCGCTGCAAATCAGCGCACAGGCAATTTGTACTTCAAGCTTCTTGCGGGCTACTATTTTAAATAATAATCCCACCGTGTGTCTCAATCAGCTCCCTAGTTCAGAAGTCAGGGCACTGATCAGGGTATCAGCCACATTCACTTCTTTATTATATACTGATTTACGACCTAGGGAGCTAGGGAGCTGATTGGGACGCAGGGCTAGTCTCACGTGAGAACTCCGGTCTTGCACGCGTGATATCGCGTTGTTTCCTTGTCATGTCTCGCGTGTGTTTGGTTGTGAAATGTAGTTTGCGTGCCAGACAGAGTTGTCGGCGATTCTTCCTATTGTAAAGTCATGCAGAGTGAATCCTTCTGTCGCCGATCCATCGTGCAGTTTGAACGCAGCAGCGACTGAATGCTGGCCAAGATAGTCATGCAGTGTGAAAAGAACAGTGACCCGACTACTTTGAAAATTGTGCAGTCTGAACTCGGCATTAGGCTCCTAAACTTTGTGTTTATTTGAAAGATTTGTGTCCATTATCCTTTTATTAAATCTGATTTGAATCTGTCATCCATCCAGTCTATGCAGTGACTTCAAGTGATGAAAAAGCAAAGAACCAGCCCAATAATTATGACACAATCAGGAAAGTCTACCTCTCAGATGAATTCTCTTCTGCTTGGTTGACCTTCATTAATGGAGTACGCGTGTTTCCTGTCGATAAACATTAAATTGCATATGGCATTTAATATTCTGATCTAATTAGTCATAAAGTAAACATGACAAATGTGTGTATTTGTCTCACAGAATGACACCAGTTCAGCAACACTCGAAAATCTGTTTGACTTTATCACCAACACTGTCCAGAAACCTCAAGTACTCCCTTGCAAGTTTGGGGACATGGTATTAAAAATTCAAATTTCATTTTTAAAATTTAACTTTCGAGTCATTTATTTATTTTCAATATTTTATAGGATATGAACAAAGATACATCTATTCAAATGATCCATGAATGTTGAATTGGTTTCTATCCATTTTTTGTTTGTTTGTTTTTGTTTTGTTTTACTTTAGAAAATCGGTGAGAATACCCTCAGTGAGTTCCTGTAAAACTGAACACCCACAAGCTGTTCAAACCTTGATCAAGAAAACATCCTTCTGAGGGGCACATGAAAATGATGAGAGTAATCTGATGACCTTTTGTTTCTTGTTTCACTTTTACTTCTGGCTTTATGATTCGAATTAACAGACTGCAACATTTTTATAGATTCTTTGAAGATGATTCTTATGTTCACTGAGGCTGCATTCATTTTAATCAAAATAGATCTCAAAACACCAATATTGTGAAATACTGCTGGCAAATTAAAAAAAAAAAAAAAGATGATTTTTATTACCATTTCTGATATTTTTGACCATTTTTTAATTACTTGTTATAAATCTCCTCTGTATAAATCATCTAAAATAACAAATTCATATGTTCTTTGTGTGTGAACTACTAACAACCAAAAAAATAATAAAATAAAACTGGGAATAGGGTTAAAATCCAATGATTGTGTGTCACTTCTTATGCATGGATTATGCAGTCACTGAGTCACATTCATATAAAGCTGTGATTCTCAATCTTTTTGGACCAGCATTATCCATTATCCTCAAAGTTATCCAGGTCCCGTAGTGTCTTTTAATAATAATTGTGATCTTAGGAGAAAGTTTCTCTACCCATTGAAAAGCTAAAAGAAGTCTTGTCAAAAGGACAAGGACTCCACCTTCTGATTTGCACAATGAGTTACACCCATTACAAGCAGGTGCATAAAATCAAGCATGCAAACTTCTTGACCTTTTAATAGAACTCGAAGTGTCCAAACGTCCACATAGAAATGAAAGCTCTAGCGTAAGTTCTGCCAGGAAGACTCAATGTTACGTCACCAATTAGTTTAGAGCTAACCAATCATTATCTTGCTCTTGGAGTATATAAGATTGCTGACACATGTTTGAGTCTGCAGATGCTGACGAAAACCTTCACCTCCATCCTCCCCACCACCACCAGGATGGTCCCTGTCCATACCTCCTGGAGGTCGGCTATGCCCCTGCCTTCATCTTCAGGCAGGAAATGCAGAGTCCGCAACCCTTAAGGATCTGAGCTACGGACGGGGCCTACGCCAAAGAACTTTCTTACAACATTTTGCTTGCTGATTGTTAATAAATATGGTTGTCATGTTATCTTACCTCCCAGAGTCTTTCTGGTAGAAATGATTTATGAGGCAGGTGTTAAAGAACTTAACTGCACAAACCTCAGACCTGAACCTCACTGAACACATTTGGGAGGGTTATTTATGCACATGGATACATCAAAAAGCACATATTATTAGTGTACTGTATAAAAGTTCACTTTTGGCCATATGCAATTCAATCCAGAAATATACAACATTATTAGTGTAGTCTGAACACCATGATACTATTATGATGGGTTTGCTTCAAATCAAGAGAAAAGTTCGTCGAGACAAAGTTTAAGTTGGCTTGAAAAAGCCGGTCCAGAAAGTTTGAAGTAGTTTTAAAAGGTTTCAGTTAGAAAATTTTCAGTTTGAAAGTTTAAGATTTAGTCTAGTAGTTTTGATAGATTAGATACATAGATAGATTGGTAGTTGTCACAGATGGATACTATGGAGTTTTTATAGAGTTATTAGCATGTTCTTAGCCCACTTTAGCACTTAGCTAATCACTATTAGCATGTAGCTATTCACTGCTAGCATGTTGGAAGTCCAGATTGCTAGCATGAGTCAAAAGAGCCAACCACCATGTCTCTAAGACTTTCTGATGCAGAGATATAGATTTTGCAAAATGGTTGCTAGGGTACTCTGTTTGGTTGCTAGGGAGTGGCTTGGCAGCTACCAATGATGATACTTCAAACGATGCTTGCCAGTATGAATGATATAAACCAACCCCCATGCCTCTATGATATTCAGATTTGAAGATATCCCTCTATGCTTTGGGTTGCTAAGGTATTGCTATGAGGTTGCTAGGATATTCTGATAGATAGATAGATAGATAGATGTTAGATAGTTATTAGTTAGATAGATATTAGATAGTTATTAGTTAGATATTAGTTAGATGGATAGATAGCTATTAGTTAGATATTAGATGGATAGATAGTTATTAGTTAGATCGCTATTAGTGTTACGTTAGCTGTTACGTTAGTCCAAAACAGGGTGCACATGTAACATATCGCACCCTCCCGGAAAGGCGCGTCCTCGCGCCGTGAGATGGAAGGAGACTAAGGAGGGCAAAATTCCGGGAGAGGGTTGGAGTATGGTGAAGTCCAGGGAGGTGCAGATGGTGGTGAGGTCCAGGGAGGTGCAGATGGTGGTGAGGTCCAGGTGGTAGCCTTTTGCAGAGGAGTCCAGGTGTTGCTCCAGGCCACAGCCAGGATGGCGACCCACGGCGGCGTTGCTGGAGGGAGGAGCCAAGGTTGCGAATCGTTCCAAACAACCTTGTAGAGGCGTGGAAGCAGCACAGCCGATGTAGAGGGATCCATGCGCAAAGACAGAGACCTCATCGTAGCGACGACCCCCCCCGAGGCAGCAGCAGGGTCCCGGAGGGCTGAGGTGGAGCTGGAACGACTGAGGGCCGAGGCGGAGTCTGAGGGAAGGCGGAGCCAATCGGAGCCATAGGGGTGGAGGGTCGGAGAACCTCAGACGACCTGTAAGTCTGTGGCGATGTGATGGCGATGTCTGACCCAGGCGAAGTCGCAGGACCGAGGGAGTCCAGTGGAGCCAAACGCTCGATGGTCACTGCTGTAGACGAGGGTGGAAGGAGCAGAGGCAGAGTCGTCAGGACGATAAGTCGAGGTGTGACGACGTGACCTGAGGCTGGAGGCGGAGCCACAGGATCCTCATCGCCCAGAGGATGGCTCACAGCAGGCCCCAGATGTAGCCACGCCACTGAGAGGAGGCTGGTGTAGAGCTGAGGGAGTGATGTGAGACAGCGATAGCTGGGTAGCAGGCAAGGTTTAGGGCTGTAGAACAGGCTGAATAGCAGAGGAAGAGAGGTAGGGATTTGGAGAGGAGGTGGGAGAGGGAGGCTGGGTGGGACCAGTTCATCAAGAATGGGGTAGACAGTCTCAGGATTTTCCAGGGATAGGAACTCCTCTCCAAATTCAGAATAATCCATAGTGCTTGCCTGGAACTCACTCTCAGTGGCAGGAGTGTGGGCGGGGCTCCCTTCCAACCCCTCGTCTTCCACACTGTCTCCCTCGGCGATGGTAACAGCATACTCACACACCTGGTCAGACACGCTGGGCTCCGTCTCCGCGGCGATGTTACGCTCAGTCGTTCCACTGGTCGCTGGTTCCTGCATCGCGGTGGAGGCGGGCTCTCTGTCTTCGGTGGGGTCGCGCTGTCCTTCCACGCCGTCTGATGGTTCCTGGCTGGGCGCTAGAGTGGGAGTGGGAGTGGGACTGGCGTCGTTGTCGCAGAAACCCACGGTCATCGACGATCCACATGACGGCAGCACCCACTCCACGTATTTAGGGAGGCTCCCTCGAGGCCCTTCCCCAGACAGCAGCGCTTTGGTGGCGGTGTTCAGGCCGGCAAACAGAAAGTTGCAAAGGCTGCTGTCCGGGAAATGTGTCGATGGTGCAAGAAACAGAAAGTCCTTCAAATGTTCCTCGAGGGAGCGGTCCTTCTGCTAAAGGCAGATGAACAGAAATGCGGGTGTGTACATGGTGACGGGGACGTAAAGTGAAACACGAAGAAACACTGAGACGGAAAACAAACACTAAACACGCCGCAATCTGTCTAACTGTTTTGGTCCGGAATTCTGTTACGTTAGCTGGTGTATACAGTAGATGACGAGGAGAAATATATCTTAAACAAGTCTTTCACTAGAATATCCACAGGAGAATACAGGAACATACACCAAACAAACCATTAATGATACCGGACAACACATGACAGGTAGTGATGGCCGATTTCGAAACACATGCTTCATGAAGCTCCGAAGCTTCATGAATCATTTGTTTCGAATCAGTGATTCGGAGCGTGTATCAAACTGCCAAAGTCACGTGATTTTAGTAAACGAGGCTTCATTACGTCATCACTGTTTCGAAACATTTCAAAACAGTTCGAAATTTCAGTGGTTCACCGGTAGAGGGTGATGATAAAGTTAACCCATGAATCATGCAGATTCACTGAGAAGCATTGAACAAGTGTCTATGGGTTTTACCTGATCTCTGATCAGTTTTATAAATTTGTAGATGTTTTAATTAGACATTAGAATAATTAAAATGAATAATGGTAGTTATTAATCTCTTATTGGCCTGTTTAGCTTGAGCCATGGAACAGAGAAACAAGCCTTGAAAATTGATAAAAGAACAGATATACAGTCACTCTATATGTAGCCTAATCTTATTTGAGAATTAATTAATTGCATTTAATAGATTTTACTTTCAATAAAACATTTGCAATAGATTTGTAAAAAGTGTTTTTACTGCATGTTTAGTTTGAGTTTTGTTGCATTTACACTCTTTTGACCACTAGGGGTCACCGTGGAGTCAAGTGTCAGATTGTTTCGAAGCCTCGAATCATCACGGCACATTTGATTCAACTGCTTCAGTGTTTCACGAAGCCTCGCTCTGCCCATCACTAATGACAGGAAACACAAGGCTTATATACAGGGATAACAAGGTAGTGATTAGACACAGCTGAATGTGATGATTGGAGTGCTCAGTAACCATGGTGATAAACTAGTGGCGGGAAATGGAACAACACAAGTCCAAAACAGAGTGCACACGTAACAATTAGTTAGATAGATATTAGTTAGATGGATAGATAGATATTAGTTAGATATTAGTTGGATAGATAGATAGATGGATAGATGGATAGATGGATGGATGGATGGATGGATGGATGGATGTGTAGCGGCCCTCCGGCGTCGAAGAAAAGAGGCAGAGAGTTTTTGACGGGTGCTTTCGATTTATTTTTCTTAGATGCAATAAACTTCATTGCTGAAGTATTCGTTGTCTCAATTCTTTGTTGCAAATTCTCTCCATGCATCATAACAATAGCTTCACAGCATCATAACACCAGTTAGCACCGTAAAACTACAAAGAAAACAAATAAAGAAACAAAGAAAAATACAACATTCACAATAAACAACATTAACTACACATTTGACATTGTTCAAATTAATCAACAGTATCACACCAACAAAATACATGGAAAACAAACATGCCTTGCTCTGCTTGCCAAAGGGATACTAAAGTTTGAACCATTTTCCCGAACTCGAGAACTAACGTGCACTACTCTTACTCGGTTTCTGTTCACTTATATCCTCTAAGTTTAGTGCTCCCTCTAGTGGTGGCGCCAAGCAAAGCGATTTAAAGGGAAAGGCCATTACACTCCCACCAAATCATGTTATGATAAACACAAAACAAATCATACAGGATTTTAAACTTCAGTGACCTTTTCCAACACAAAAATACATCACACAAACAAAACAAAACAAAATAATTAAATCAAACCTTGTGTTAAACCTAACTTTGTAATGCAAGAGAGTCATCTGTATCAATTAATCACTCACTTTCAAGTAGAACGGTAGCACTTTATTTTACAGTACGTGTACTTTCCTGGTACATATATAGTAATTATGTTGTACATACAGGTAAAAGAGTGGTAACACAAGGTACTTACCTGACATGTATGTACATGGGAACTAATAAGAAACACTGCTGTACTTTCCAACGGTACATACATGGTAACTACTTTGTACCTATAGACAATTGTCGGGTAATAACAGGTGCTTACTTATAGTGTCCGTATATGGTAACTAACAGACACATTACTGTACTTACTAATAGTATGTACACGGTAACTATTTTGTACTTACAGACAAGTGTGGGTAATAACAGACACTTATTTATGGTAACTTGTAAGACACATTACTGTACTTACTAATTGTTTAAAATGCTTAAGCTTATTATTGCAAAGGTTAAAGAGCTGGTAATTCCTATGTAATGTTTATGTACAAGGGTTCACTTTATTTTACAGTCCTATTTCCATGTACTTACTCTGAATGTACTAGTGACTATACCAGTTAATGTGTAAGTTACACCTGGTAAGAGCATACGTAGATTTCAAAGACACAAAACGTACATTTTTGTAAATTAAAATGATCATTTTATAAAAAAATATAACATCAAAACGAGCTGCTAATCCTACACCTACCTTTAAAGTAACCCATAAACTTTTATTAAAACTCCGTACTGTTTTAAATAAAAGAATGACAGACAAACAAGCGTAATCACAACAATTTATTTATTGCGAAATGTTGTACCAAAAGTAGTTCAAATGCTGATGAGTTGCAGTCGCAGTCCTCTCTGGCGGTAAATAATAGTTTTTTACAGAGCAAAATATGATGAATCCGGCTTTTTAATATTTTATTATTATAGCAATTTATTATTGCTGTTAATACGTAATGTATGTTTTTGTGTGTATGAAAACGTACGTGTGGTTAAACCACATTTTATGTAAAAATACACATGTATTCTCATGAGATCACGGTAATTCCTATGTAATGTTTATGTACAAGGGCTCACTTTATTTTACAGTCCTATTTCCATGTACTTATTATGAACGTACTAGTGAATATACCAGTTAGTTAATGCATAAATTACACATTACTTAGGGTGAGGTATAAGCATGGTTCAAGATACGTCTTGAGTACTGGATGATATACTTTTGTGGTTCAACTTGCCTAATCTTTACAGGACAATAATTCACTTAATAGGGGTATTTTGATGACATACATACAGATCAGTAACACTACTGTACTTGGTATACTCAGTTGTCATGTGTCAAAAGCCTTGCTTAAAAGGACTACTTGATAAGTATTAACACTATGAAGTGCTGTATAGTTACTGCAGTGTATCATTTTGGTAAGCACATTTGTTTCACAGTAGTTAAGTAAGTGTCTGTTATTTGTGTCCACACACAACATAGTTACCATGTATATACCACTAGTAAGTACAGTAATGTGTCTTACAAGTTACCATAATAAGTGTCTGTTATTACCCACACTTGTCTGTAAGTACAAAATAGTTACCGTGTACATAATTAGTAAGTACAGTAATGTGTCTGTTAGTTACCATATACGACACTATAAGTAAGCACCTGTTATTACCCGACAATTGTCTATAGGTACAAAGTAGTTACCATGTATGTACCATTGGAAAGTACAGCAGTGTTCTTATTAGTTCCATGTACAATGTCAGGTAAGTACCTTGTGTTCCCACTCTTTTACCTGTGTACAACATAATTACTATATATGTACCAGGAAAGTACACGTACTGTAAAATAAAGTGCTACCGTGTTTTCTAATGAAACGCCACACCTGTTTACTAACTCCTGCATACAACATACAATGACAAAGGTTTGGTGCCGAAACGTTGGTCAACAAAAACTTTCTGCAAGTGAGTGTGCAGTCAAATCTCATATATATTTAGATTTATCTCTCCCGACCTGCACCTTGGACAGTGTGCATTTGTTTGTCTTTCTTGATTACTGACTCCTACCAGATAAACCACAGAATGAAAATAGCCAAAAAATCAACAAGTGTCAGATTAAACTAAGATAAGATCCTGTCACATTCATGACATATGAATATTTTTTAATGACGGTGTTATGTTCTTTCTTTGTTAATTTAGAGGCATTCTGGCACTGGAAAGTGTTTTTGAAATCATGCAGTGTGTTCATTGCATCTGTCAACAGAATGACAATGGCCAAAATAAATGTGTCTGATGAAACCCCACACACTTACACATAAGTCACTCGTTTGAATTCCCCTGTTTCTTTAATGACAGTATCTATGTTTTGTTTTGTTTTTTCTCTTATTTTTGTCAAAATCTTCTTCCTTGTTTCATCTTGAGATGAAAATGGAATGCAATATACACTTTTAGAAAAGGTTCTATAGACCTCTAAAGGGTTCTATCAAGCACTTCATATTTGGAAACCCTAAAAGGTTCTATATAGGATTCTATATACTAAATAGAATCTTTTAGGGGTTCCCATCACGGGATCATTTGGATTTAGGTTTTTTTTTTTTTTTACTTTTATTTTATCAAGTGCAGTCATACAGTATGTCACAAATGAACTTCTTGATGGTACAGTATTGATGGTACAATAAAGTGTCAAAGGGAAGTTCACAAATAGAATAGCAGTCCATAGATGTCTTCCATCCTAACAATAATATAAGTGTGGTAAGATCGGATTTAGTTTTTGATTCATTTTAATTAAATTTTATGAATTAAACTTAAAAAAAAAAAAACAACCATAGGCATAACACAAAGTATTATGTAATCATTTAAAATATTTTTATTAGCATTTACAATAACACAAGCAATATAAAACACAGCATAGTGCAAAAGTTAGAAGTATTAACATAAATCCACGTTCCTAAAATAGGAGCTAAAAGACGAACTAGAATTTTTTTTATTATTCATATGCATTAAATAAAATATAAGCATTTCAAATAAGCATTTACACAATAAAAACAAATGACCCATTAAATTTCAGCACTGCAAATGGCTAATTGTTGCTGAATGAATGTCCATATTGAACAAAAAGTAGACGGCAAACTTTTGACACCTGTGTTATCAGTCAGTGACTCGTCCATTTTGATGAAAACTCTCTTTGCGTTGCAGGGGCTTGACATCCTAAGATGAAGATTCAAATTTGATAAAAATATAATTTTGTATGATTTAAAAGCCGTTTTCCTCATGGGACCAAAAAAAAAAAAAAAGTCATGGTAAACCCTGCATTGACAAAAGGATGGTAATACCTGTAATTTTAGACCTAGTGGGGGGACATTTGGTTCACAACGCAGGGTTTACAATGACCCCACACGCTCACTTTGACAATTGTGGTCATCATCTAAGATAAATTGCTTATAATGTAAAAAGAATTCATTACATTTGGTTATCCATATCGGAAAATGCAAACAAGTTCTATAGAAACTATGCCTATAGAATCAATATCTATATACATCTATAGCTGTACCAAATGATCCATTGATTAACCATTAAGACCAGTTGGATTAAATAATAGACAAATGTATAAAAATGAATGAGAAGAGATGAAAATCAAAAGTTTGATTGTAATAGCATTATGAAAGGCAGTTACTGTGAATGAAACATTTATATAGTTTAAACGCTTATTTTGTGTTGTGAAAAGGATACTTTGTGATTTTGTGTATTGTACTAACACAATTGAAAATATGCTGAAATGTTTGAAAAAGTACACTTTATTACATTTATAATTACATACAAGTCAAATAGGAAATAGCTTAAAGTCATGAATCTGCTCCACAGCTTTTCTCAGGTTTTATTAGTGTTTTCTAATGAATGTAATTTGTGTGAGCTGAGCTTCAATCATCAGATGAGCTTCAGCCAAATACAACTCCTAGGAAAAACACACAGAGACTGAAACTGTCACAATCTGATGCCACAGAATGTACATGTTTGTACAGTTGGATAGGTGCTGACAAACGTACAATAGTTTCGATGAAGCTGTAACCATTCAAAACAGGACATTTTTCAGTCAAAAGTGACCGAAAAGCACCAGAGGGTTAAAGTAGACGGATTAGAATCATTCATGTACAGCTGCATAATTTACTCATTTAACTGATTTGAATGATATAAATTGATAATGTGTTATGTGTATGCCAGGTTAAAGAGATGTTTTTTTTAGTCTAGAATTAAACTAACAGAGTGTGTCTGCTTCTCGAACAAGGCTTAGAAGAGTTTGGGTGCTAAAAAAGGATCTACCGCCTGCTGTTGATTAACTGGCCATAATTTTGAGATCGCAATAGACGTGAAGGACTATTATGTGTTAACTCACTGAGGTCTGAAAACGCGCCGGCGCGTTTTGCAGGGTTTTTTTCACATTGCAGCAAAACAGACTTAAAATACTCTGTCATTTTTTGTCATAGAGACATAAGTAATATATCAATTGAAACTATAGAATATCTTCTTTTATTTGTATACACAAAAAAACAAAATGTTGTGCTTTTTGCAAAATAAAGAAAACTAACATGATGCGTGATCTCTCGTCTCCCTCTGAACAAAGTCCAATCTGATAGTTCTCAGAAAATGAACTGTAACTTAGTGAATACTAATGACAAAAAAATTAGACATATGTCAAAAGAAACGTTGAAATGTCAGGTTTTAAATCGTGCAATTGCAATCGAAAACAAAAACTCTGTGTTTATGTAATCTGTATGAAAAGAGACACACGTCAGAAGTCTGTGATTCTGCTCATTATCTGCTAATGCGGCCACGCCCACAGAGCCAGCGCTATTCAGAGGCAAATTCAGAGGCATACATAATCTCAATCATGTATTTATTGTCTTGAAAAGTGTTTATCTGTATGTAAAAGCCATGGTTAACGACCTCTGGAAGACATGCCGTTAGTTCCTGATATGTCCTCTTCTTCTTTAGAATAATTTGTGGACTAAACGTGCACAGAGAGCGCCCTCCGGCTGCAAGTATGAATTGAAAACACCAGCGCTCATAGTGATAACAATGAATATAGAATAAACTCTGTATAGAATAAAATCTGTATAGAAAATTGACATAAACATAAGAGAATCCATCAATATTTCTCCAAATGTGCATGCTTTTAAACTAAAAACCTATAGTCAGACTCTTTGTATCACAGAAATACATTATATTTTAAAGAATATAATAGAATACCATTATTTTAAATTGAGGTGAGACATGATTACAGAGGGGTTTTTTTCACAGCCTACCTGACTGAAAGGCCTCATTATTATGCAGCACCATTAGAGGTTCTTTATGCGATTCTTTTGTCTTCTCAGGTGATCCATTATTCATGATGATTCACGCCTCCACGCACACTGTGTTTCTTGACAAAAAGTGTCTTACAAAACTAATCAATATATTGTGTTATATGAACAAGTAGGCATTATAATTTTTACATAATTTTGAAGCAAAAACTCTAGCCTACAACCTCCAATACCCAGAAGTCTTGTAAAACACAGATTTCATATATATTTTTGGCCTTATTTCAGTGGCTTAATTTTTTTGTTTTTTCAATAACCACGCATAAACGTATTCCTTCAAAAACACAAACATGTACATACATGTTCCTCACACATTATTGTAGCCTAGTTTGTGCTGAATACAGTGTAAAGACACTTTTTCCATTAATATGTTTATGAACAATGGAAAAAAGCACAAATGTCAGGGCATGTCAAAACTTCTTTAAGCCCCAAATCAGCCTCAGACTCCAGAGAGGGTTAATTGGGGACGCTGCGTTGCCCTGCCATACTCCCGGCATGCCTGTAAGCGCTTTGCTTCAGATTTCAGAAGCTGAATGAGTGTGTTTTCAGGTAGGCTTTATAGTTCCTGGTCAGTGATGTCAACTGACTAACGACATTCCGTCGCCCTATTGGACAGATTTCATACGTGCTGCACAACGCAATCACGCAGAGGCGTTCCCACAGCAATTGATGCAGTGTCTCGTTCCCTATTCAGGGAACTAAGGTTACATACGTAACTGAGACATTTCTTGAGCATCAAATCAGCATATTAGAATGATTTCTGAAGGATCATGTGACACTGAAGACTGGGCTTTAAACGTTCAACAAAACTTTAATACCAAAATAAACAAAGAATAAACAAAAGTAATGCTGGCAGACCCTCACAGACGTCTGCCGGCCACACAAACATAACAAAACATAAAATAAAGTCCAGGCCTGGTCCTCTCTCGTCCTTCACTGTTGTCGCTCCGCCTTTTATGCTTCCAGAGCTAGAGATGGAAACTCGAGTCTGCGATTTGGACTCGAGTCGCACTTAAAGGCAGGGTAGGCAAAAAATTTTGTTCCAAATTTGTTTAAACTTTCTATATATATCCATGCATAATTAAAATGTAAGAACTCTGATAAAAAGAGTATAAAAATCGAGTGACTCTAGACCGTTTAATCTGTATTAAACACAGCTCATTATTTCCATCCGAGATGAAACATAGGATTGGCTTAGGCGACTGTCACTCTCTCGCAACCATGGCAACCACCCTTTTGCCACACATGACCTGCCCACTTGCGCGCGCACGTTTGATTTGGGGAATTCAAGAGGCATGGATCCTAGGAATACCAAAACAATGGCAGAGAAACAGCAAGCAAAATTCACAGTACCAGCCTATGCAGTTAGTGAAGGCAACCAGGCAAAAAAAGGAAGACAGTAACAGTACACGAAAAGGCAATGAACAAAAAGTCTTTGGATAAACAAAGAAATAAAACGCGAGTTAATATCGGCGTGGCTTTCCAGCGATGGCGAGAACTGAGAGCAGGATTGTGCACAGTTTGCACGCATGCATCAATCGGCATTTATCATATATGCATCATATAACAGTGGCAGGTCCCGAGGCAGGCGCATATAACCACGGAAGGTCCCGAGGCAGGCGCATATAACCATGGAAGGTCCCGAGGCAGGCGCGCATAACCGTGGCAGGTCCAGTGGCAGCTCCCCCTGCCACGCAAAGATTTTACTCCCTCTCAACTGAGGGAACTCAAGGGGCTGAAAAGTGACTCCTTGATGGCTTTATTTCTGCTGGACAGTTAAATCTTTCTTTTTGTATTTTGATCATACATATTTTTTTGTTTATTTTTTTCATGAAGCATCAGGCATGTGTCATTAGCACACGTAGCTGCGTAATATAGCTACGTAACATTACTCAGCGAGCCGTAGTAGAGACGATAAATAATCTATAGGCCTAGCTCAAGATGATAGCTATAGTATTGAATTGTGCATAATTTTGCTTTAGATAACTAAATACATGTTTAACAGATAGTAGGCCTAACGTTACTCCGCATCTAGGAACTTTTCTTAGAACTATATTACCTCTGTCTAACTCTTTTACCATGTTCACCTGTAAGTTTACCTGCACGTTTTTTTTCGCCTTTGTTTTGTTTTTATTCTCGACCTATGTTTACTGATGTCTTTATCTTGTATCTGTGTGTGTCGTACACACTTTGTTGTATGTGTGTGTTATTATTTTGTGTCTGCAATGCAGTTGTGAGTTGATATTTGAGTATTTACTCTGTTTATCTGTAGAAAAACGTATATGTTATGAATCTTACACGAAATTCATCTTCATCACAGTGTAAATGATGGTAATGGAAAACGTGTATCATGCAACCTGTTTTTAGCTTTGCCTTATAGATAACTAGCTCGTTAGCGAATCAAAAAATATATTTTAAACTTTACCAATATCAATATGCTAGCTTGATAGTGAGTACAAAATATCAATTCAATTCAAATTATTGTATAGCGCTGTTTTCATTACATCATTCAAAGCACAGAAAAGGAAAAAACAATTTACAATTAAAATGTAGGTAAATCAACTTTTAGGAAGGTCAAAATGAATTAACTGAATAAGCAAGAGCTCCTGAAAATGAATCATTAACAATAAGATTGAGAGCAATGGAATGTGATCTAGATGAGCGGTCCTGATCCCGCAGGATGGCGCCGTCTCTCACAGGTGATGGTCTCTGAGGCTCTACTGCACTGAGCTGATGTACTCTCTAGTCACCTCAGGCGGGTCCCGAGGAAAACAGAAAAGCAAAGGAGAACAATTAGTAGCTGCTGTTCATAACTTTAAGCAAAGATAGTCATGTTCAGTTGATGGGTATGGATGCGTTATGTGAATGCTTGGCTAAAGAGATCGTCTTAATCTAGATTTAAACTGGGTGAGCGAGTCTGAGCCCCGAACATTATCAGGAAGGCTATTCCAGATTTTAGGAGCCAAATGTGCAACGCTCTCCCTCCTTTAGTGGACTTAGATATCCTAGGTACAACCAGAAGTCCAGAGTTTTGTGATCTTAAAGAGCGTGAAGGATTGTAGGGCGATAGAAGATTGGTTAAGTACACAGGAGCTAAACCATTTAGAGCCTTATAGGTCATTAGCAATACTTTATAATCGATACAGAACTTATGGTAACCAGTGTAGAGTGAAAATTGGTGTTATATGATCATATTTCTTGACCTGGTAAGAACTCTAGCAGCTGCATTTTGTACTAATTGTAGCTTGTTTATTGAGGAAGCAGGACAACCAGCTAATAATGCATTACAGTAATCTAGTCGAGACGTCATGAAAGCATGAACTAACTTTTCTGCATCAGAAATAGATAACATATTCCGTATTTTAGCAATGTTTCTGAGTGAAAGAAGGCTGTTTTTTACATATGAAATATGATTTTCAAAGGACAAGTTGCTGTCTAATATACACCTAGGTCTTTAACTGTCGAGGATGGAGTAACAGTACATCCTTCTAAATGCAGATTGTAGTCTGAGAGATTCTGTGTACAGGTTTTTGGCCCAATAAGTAATACTTCAGTCTTATCTGAATTTAATAGAAGAAAATTACTAGTCATCCAATGTTTTACTTCTTTACACACTCTGTCAGTTTGGATAATTTAGAGATTTCATCTGCTCGTGATGATATATATAACTGAGTATCATCGGCATAGCAGTGGAAACTAATCCCATGTTTTCTTATAATATTGCCGAGTGGCAGCATGTAGATTGAAAATAGCAGAGGTCCTAACACAGATCCTTGCGGCACTCCATAGTTTACTATCGTTATCTTAGATTTTTCCCCCCCGTTTATATAACAAAAATTGTGACGGTCTGATAGGTAGACTTAACCACCGTAATGCCTGTCCCTGAATACCAGTGTAATTTTGTAGTCGATCTAGGAGTATTTTATGATCTATAGTGTCGAACGCAGCACTGAGATCAAGTAACACTAGCATTGAGACACAGCCTTGGTCAGAAGCTAGAAGCAAGTCGTTTATAATTTTAACGAGCGCAGTTTCTGTGCTATGATGAGACCTGAATCCTGACTGAAATTTTTCATAGATAGAGTTTTTTTGCAAGAAGGAGCACAATTGGACCGACACCACTTTTTCTAGTATTTTAGACATAAATGGAAGATTTGAAATGGTCTGTAATTTGCTAATACGTTTGGATCTAATTGTGGTTTCTTAATGAGAGGCTTAATAACTGCTAGCTTGAACGGTCGTGGGACGTGACCTAGCGATAAAGACGAGTTGATATATTGAGAAGAGGCTCTTCTGCTACAGGTAACAGTTCTTTCAGTAGTTTAGTGGGTATTGGATCTAATAAACATGTTGTTGGTTTAGACGCAGTGATAAGTTTATTTAGCTCTTCCTGTCCTATAGTTGTAAAGCACTGCAACTGTTCTTGAGGGGCGATAATTGAGGCTGAATCATAAAACTCTGTCAAAGTTGTACATTTACATTTTATTTCTGATACTTTCGATTTTTTCATTAAAGAAATTCATAAGTCATCACTACTAAACTGTAATGAAACATTTTGTTCTGGTGATATCTGTTTATTTGTTAATCTAGCTACTGTACTAAATAACCGTGGATGTTTTGGTTATTCTCTATAAGTTTGCGGAGATGCTCGGCCCTGGCTGCTTTTAGAGTCTTTCTATAATGGGTCTTTCCACACGATTCTGATGACCTCTAAACGTTTGTCTCCATTTGCGTTCTAGATTACGAGTTTCTCTTTTCATAGCGCAAGTAATACTGTTGTACCATGGAGTATTTTTCTCTCTAACCTTTTAATCTCATCGGTGCAACAGTATCTAATGTACTAGTAAAAATGGTGCACATACTGCTAGTCATTTCCTCAAGATCATTTGCGTGTTCGGGTACGATGAGCAGCTGAGACAGATCAGGCAGATTATTTGTGAATTTATCTATAGTTGTCGGGAGAATTGTTCTGCCTAGTCGATATCGTGGCGCAATTTGACAAATATCATCAGTATGCAGTACGCATGTTACAAGATAGTGATCAGAGACGTCATCACTTTGCGGTAGAATTTCTATATCAGTAGGATTTATTCCATGTGATATAATTAAATCTAGAGTATGAATACATCTTGTTTGTTTATCTTCATAATTATAAAGTTATTTTTATTACATGTGATTCTGACATGATGTCACTACATGCACTGTGCTCCTTCCTCTCCGCTCGTCTCAGGTAAATAATGCGTCTTCCAGCTCAGTGGTCGGAGTCGCGCGTTCATGCGTTTTGGGGGCGTGGCTTTGGAAGGAGCCCAGAAGGGAGGGGGTGGAATGAATGGAAATAATGAGCTGTCTTTAAAACAGTCGTGAGAGGTCTACAGATACTCGATTTTTATACTTTCTTTTTCAGAGTACTTACATTTTTAATTATGTATTGATATATAAATAAAGTTTAAACAAATTTTGAAAAAAAGTTTTTTTATACATTTTTTACCTACCCTACCTTTAAGTTGCAAAAATAAATGACTTGCGACTTGACTTGGACTCGTGAACTACTAACTCGAGACTTGACTTGGACTCGTGAACTAACTCGAGACTTGACTTGGACTCATGAACAAATACCCGAGACTTGACTCGAGACTTGACTTGGACTTGAAGACAGGGACTTCGGAAAAATACAAGTCTTTTGGCATGACATTCCCGATTACGTTCGAAACACCACATTTTACCATCTATTCATTCCCAAATAATATGTGCTGCAGCAGCGAATCACAAATCATCTCTAAACACACAAAGCCATCGAGCACGTGACGCATCTGAAGGCACGCAAATTCATCACCCATTAGAAAACAAATAATAACAATAAAGCCAAGCCTTAGCCTACCTTGTGATAAACTTGTTCATTTTATTTGAAAAGCAATCAATTAATCTGAAGGGAAGCTGCGATGTTGCACAGCTGCAGAGGCTTGCTTGTAGTCCATGTCCTTTCATTTTTTTATTTATTTTTGCCCAAGTATTTGATAATGCATATAATATCCAGATTTACCAATGTTAAATTGTATTTGGCTAGAACGAGCCCTTCCATGCATGCGCATTTTACGACCCTGTCCATCTGACTTTTTTCCACAGATCGCTTTTATTAAGTCACAGTGCGTTATTATATCGCCTTATCACAAACGAGACACACAAAAGGAAATGTTGTTCATCGAGTTGTTTACTGTAACGCTTGTCTATACATAGGTTTTGTTAACGCCGGCGCTCACTGGAAGACTACATTTTCCAGCATTGCTTGAGATCTACAGCAAACTACGGCAACTCATATAGCTTAAAATATACAGCACTTTTTTCCTTGCAGTGGTTCTAAATGGTATAATTTTGTATAAAGTTAGAAAGTAATAAAGTAGTATTTTGTGTGCTTTATTAGACAATTTTAAAGTAAAAATAAAAGTTTTGATATTTAAATACACTGTTAATTACAATAACAACTAGCTGAAAAAAATAAAATAGAACAAAGACTTGACATGAGACTTGACTTGGACTTGACCGCAGGGACTTGTGAACATCTCTGTCCAGAGAGACTCAAGGCCGGTGCGCCTCACAGCTGATGCTTATCATCACTTGAGTCACCGGCCTTGCGCTGTTCCTTCACGGCTCTCGCCCGCCCTGCTCGCCACAATTACACTTCACTATACATTCACATAGAAAACGTCTCGGTTACGTATGTAACCCTCGTTCCCTGAAGGAGGGAACGGAGACGTACGTCAGTAGTGACCGACGAATTGGGATATCGCTTAGAGAGCCCTATCATCTTCGTGTAAACTAAAACAAGCCAATGGAATTGGCGTGCGATATTTGCATAATGCGCACCGCCCCCGACAGGTGTATATAAATAGGAAGCAGATGCAATCGCACTCTGTTTTTCGCTGAGGAGACAACTGGTGTCCGCGCTACAGCGAGGGTACAGAAACTGTGGCGACGGGACGTACGTCTCCGTTCCCTCCTTCAGGGAACGAGGGTTACATACGTAACCGAGACGTTCCCTTTCAGTCTTTTTATGACTTTTATGACAATTTTACGAATTGGGATCCCAACTAAAGCGCCACAGTTACGAAACCCTTCCAGCCCAGCGCAAGCTCAGCCGCCCATAGCACCGGCTGGCGGTGAAGGGGGCGAGCTTACACCGAGGAGTCTACTGCTGTCTAACCACTACCCACTAAGTAACTGGACTACACTGGGGAAGCGAACCCGTAAGGACCTGCGGAGACCACTATCTACCCAATGGGGGAGGAGTTTACGTGGACACATATGGACTGGCCCGGGGGCAGTACGCATATGGAGTCCCTGGGATTGCTCCACCGTGTAGGGGAGACTCATCTGACAGTGACAGCAGAAGCTGGCTCTGCTAAGGGAAAGACACGGACTCCCGTAGGGAGTTTTAACCGTGGATAATTACACATATGGGACCGCTCACGTAGAGGGGTCATGACATATGGGCCCCAGCCAACAGACAGCGTCAGCGACGGATGTAGCCTGGCATCAGACCCTCCGCAATGTCGAGCCGAAGGGGAGGCGGAGGAACGCGACAGGTTCGCCAAGCGGAGAACACGACTGGAGTGAAAGTATCCGGCCAGTTGGCGGGAATGGCATTGCAACCGACACTTAGAGCGGTACAACACGTCTACCGACTAGTGGATGCAGTACACTGAAGATACCGGCTCTACACGTAGGCTATAAAACCTAGCGAATGTGTTTGGTGTCGCCCAGCCCGCAGCTCTACAGATATCTGTCAGCGAGGGCGCCATGAGCCAGCGCCCAGGAAGAGGCCACCCCTCTGGTGGAGTGGGCTCTCAACCCGAGCGGGCAAGGCACGCCCTGGGATTCGTACGCCAAGGCGATGGCATCCACTATCCATGGGCCATCCTCTGCTTGGAGACAGCCTTTCCCTTCTGCTGGCCTCCGTAACAGATGAAGAGCTGATCTGAGGTCCTGAAGCTTCGCGTTCTATCCACGTAAACGCGCAGAGCGCGGACGGGACAGAGCAAAGCTAGGCTGGGTCTGCCTCCTCCGAGGGCAGCGCTTGCAGGTTCACTACCTGATCTCTGAAGGAGTGGTAGGAAACCTTGGGCACGTATCCAGGCCGGGGTCTCAGAATGACGTGAGAATCACCGGGCCCGAATTCTAGGCACGTTTCGTCGTCCGAAATGCATGCAGATCCCCTACCCTCTTCAGGGAAGCCAATGCAACCAGAACCGTCTTAAGAGACATTAGTTTCAGGTCGACTGATTGCAAAGGCTCAAAGGGATGACCCCGGAGAGCTGTGAGAACCAGGGTCAAATCCCAAGAGGGTACGGAGGAAGGGCGAGGAGGATTTAGTCTCCTCGCCCCCCTCAGGAACCTGACGATCAGATCGTGTTTCCCCAGGGACTTACCCTCAACTGCGTGGTGATGTGCGCGATAGCGGCAACATACACCTTGAGGTGGAGGGAGACAGCCTTCGCTCCAACCCATCTGCAGGAAGGAAAGCACGGATCTGACAACATGATCGGGGTCCTCTCGGCGAGAGGCGCACCATTCGACGAACAGGTTCCACTCAACGCGTAGAGACTCCTAGTGAAGGAGCTCTAGCGGAAGTGATGGTGTCTACGACCGCTTGCGGGAGATCACTCAGAACCTCCGCATCCCGTCCAGGGACCACACGTGGAGGTTCCATATAGATCGGACGCGGGTGCCACAGGGTGCCCCGTCTCTGAGTCAGGAGGTCCTTCCTCAGAGGAATCGGCCAGGGAGGGGCTGTCGCGAGAAATGAGGTCTGAGAACCAGGTCCGAGTGGCCAGTACGAAGCCACTAACAGAACCTGCTCCCCGTCCTCCCTGACCTTGCACAGGAGTTGTGCGAGAAGGCTCACTGGGGGAACGCATATTTGCGCAGACCCGGGGCCAGCTGTGTGCCGGGCATCCGTGCCGAGCGTGCCGCCGTCAGGGAATAAAACCACTGGCATGGGCAGTTTCGGGGAGGCAAACAGTCTACCTGGGCCTCGCCGAAATGCTGCCAAATCAGCTGGACCGCCTGGGGTGGAGCCGCCACTCGCCCGCAAGTGGAGGCTGCCGTGACAGCTCGTCGGCTGCACGTTGAGCACACACCTGAGGGCCCGAAGGGACCTCAGATACTTCTGACTCCAACAAGAGATGGCGGGCGAGTTGCGACATGCGACGAGCGTAGACCACCTTGACGGTTGATGTACGCACGGCCGCAGTGCTGTCTGAGCGGACTAAACGTGCTTGCCTGACAACAGCTTCTTGAAGCGGGCCAGCGCAAGACGAACCGCTAGCAACTCGAGGCAATTGATATGCCAATGCAGCTGAGGCCCCGTCCAAAGACCTGCCACTGCATGCCCGTTGTACGTGGCCCCCCATCCCGTGGCAGAGGCATCTGTGGAGACCACAGCGTGCCTGGACACTCGTTCGAGGGGTACTCCGGCCCGCAGGAACGAAGGGTCCGACCACCGGACAAGGGTGCGACGGCAGCTCGGTGTCACGGGGACACGGAGCGTGCCGCACTGCCACGCCCATCTCGGGACCCGGCCGCGGAGCCAGTGTTGAAGCGTCTCATATGAAGCAATCCGAGCGGCGTGACCGCGGCTGCAGATGCCATATGCCCCAGGAGCCTCTGAAAATCTTTCAGTGGAGCCGCTGTCCTGCGCTTGAGCGAGCTCAGGCAGTTCAACACCGACTGGACGCGCGCCTCGGTGAGACGCGCAGTCCATGCGACCGAGTCTAGCTCGAGACCGAGACAAGATCCTCTGCCCGGGGCGATTTTGCTCTTGTCCCAGTTGACCCGAAGACCCAACCGGCTGGGAGCTAAAACCATGTCGGGTAGGACTTTGTACTGACATGCCCGACCCTCGAACGCAGACCGGAGGAAGGATCTGTGTCGAGGCAGAATCGAGACATGAAAGTACGCGTCCTTCAGGTCTATTGCTGCAAACCAATCCTGGGGACGGTCCAGGATTGGCCGTAGCCCACCGCCCTTTTTCGGTACAATGAAGTAGGGGCTGTAGAACCCCGACTTCATATCGGCTGGAGGGACCGGCTCGATTGTATCCTTCGCCAGGAGGACAGCAATCTCCGCCCGGAGAACAGGTGCACTGTCCAACGACACCTGAGTGAAGTGGACACCCCTGAAAACCGGGGGACGCCGGGCGAACTGAATCGCATAGCCGAGTCTGATAGTGCAAATGAGCCCGCGGGACGGGCTGGAAAGCGTGATCCACGCCTCCAGACTCCGAGCCAGCGGGACCAAAGGCACCACAGACGCACTGGGGGTGGGGCAGCAAGCAGAGAGGGACCCGACTCGGGCGGCTTGGGAGCGGGCCCGGAGTGGGGTCGGACTCTGCGAGGCAGCAGTGTGCATGGGAGACGGCGCACGGGACGCGGTCTGCGCCATCACACTGCCGCCTGCTGGCGAATGGGGAGGGAGCTGCCAGCGGCGAGGCGGGGCCTGGCACACTGGCAGACACACCTTGTTGTGACCTGGAGTTTGAGGAAACTGCTCTTTTTGTGAAAAAGGGGTACCGCTGGACTCCGGGGAGCCAGCGCGTTTGATAGACAGATATCACAAATTCCCCCGGCCCTCCTCCGGGGTGGGAGATGGTGGAATACTCTCCCAAAGAGCAAGATCCTTCCCCTCCAGGTTGCCCGTCTCAGTGCCGTGTTTTCCTTTTCCGTTTACCACCTGGCTTAGCTGGGACGGGTTGGGCACCACGTCCGCGACCGGCACCCTGCTGCCTGGCTGGTGTAGGCTGCTGCTTTGCCGGCTTAGCAGGGGGAGGACGTGCAGGCGGGCGCCCTCGGCGACGAGCGGCTGAGGCTGAGCCACGGCGGCTGGGTGGAGGCAGCAGCGGACCGCCGTGGCATGACGTGACTGATAGCCTCAGCCTGCTTCTGTGCAGCGGAGAACTGTTGGCGAAGCTCTCCACCGCGTCGCCGAATAGGCCGACCGGGACACGGGGGAATTTAGGAACCGCTGCTTGTCGGTATCCCGCATGTCCGCCAGGTCAGCCAGAGGTTGGCGTTGCTGGACTACCAAGGTAGACATCGCATGACCAACAGCGCGTGCTGTCACCTTCGTTGCCGGAGGCAAGGTCAGTGCAGTGCGCAGCTCCCCAAGCAGCTGTTGGTCAGGACCTTCCTGGGGCATCTCCGACAGCGCTTTTGCCTGATAGACCTGCAAAGGGCCATCGCGTGCAGGGCAAGGCAGCCTGCCCACAGGAACTGTAAGCTTTCTCAGTCAGACCGGCTGAGAATTACAGCTGGACGGAGACGCGGCTCACCACGCCAGCCAGTGGCCGTTGGACACAGCTGCACGCAACAGACCGCTCGATGTCGGATCCTCGCGTACCCCCGGGCTGCCCCCGTCCGGGAGGTGAAGCGGACGCGGGCCAGGCCCGACGAACACTATTGTTTGCCAACCTGGTCACCTCGTCATGCACTTCCGGGAAGAAAGGCATTGGGGCGGGACGCTGGGTTTGGCCAGCGCGACCCCCCCCAAGTACCAATCATCCAACGAGATGGGCCGGGACAGGGGAGGTTTCCACTCAAGCCCGACGCACAAGGCCCGGGAGAGCAGCCGTCAACTCAGGATCGACTCGGGCCACGCTACCGTCCCGGAGGCGGCAGCGCGTCCGGGTCTTCCCCCGAGGACTCTGGCTACCTTCCGATGCTGAGATCGACATCCGATCCGCTGCCGGCGCACCAAAGGTAACGGCTGGACAGTCCGAAGAGGGCCCAGCGGAACCAACGGCGGCAAGATGGGTTGCGTGCTGCTGAGGCGGCAGGGGCCCGAGGAGCGTTTCCGCTCGGCGGGAAGCCCTGACCGTTACCTCAGGTCGCCCTTCCATCAGCGCCGTACCGTCATTCCGGTTCCCGGGGGCCGGAAAAAACGGTCGTACGCGCATAGGAGAGGGACCCCGCTTCCTGAGACTTCAGGAAGGAGAGCCTCGACCTCAGCACCGCGATGGTCATGTTCCTGCAATGGGAACATGAACCATCCACAAAAGCTGCTTCAGCGTGCTGAACGCCCAAACACGAGATGCAGCGATTGTGCCCATCACAGGGACCAGGGAACGACCGCACCCAGTAACGCACAGACGAAATGACATACTGTCAGGTTCGTCTGTAAAGCTCTTTTAGAAGGGGAAGTCAACTCACTCGTGCTGAAGCACCAGGGAGCGACGCGATGTGTCAGTACACCACTCCCTGACACACCGAGGAACCGGCCCAAATCGCTACACACACACTCTTTGTGTTGCTGTGAAAACAGCAGTTTTAGAGCTTATAGCTCAGCTCCTCAGACACTCGCGACCTCACTGAACGTGCCCTCTTCACCAGCACCGATAGCTCGCTGCAGATCCTCTTCTGAGGCAGTGTTTTAGCACAAAACAAACGAAGAAGGAGTCTTCTGAACAGGACACCAGTGAATGGCTCCGAAGCGAAAGACAGAGTGCGATTGCATCTGCTTCCTATTTATATACACCTGTCGGGGGCGGTGCGCATTATGCAAATATCGCACGCCAATTCCATTGGCTTGTTTTAGTTTACACGAAGATGATAGGGCTCTCTAAGCGATATCCCAATTCGTCGGTCACTACTGACGTACGTCGAACGTGACCGACTGAAAGGGAACAGCTGTTTTGAATTATAATATTAATTCACTATTCTTACTGTGTTTTTGATCAAATAAACAGTCTTGGTGAGCAGAACAAACATTAAAATCATACTGACCTCAAACATTTGAATCCTAATGTTTTTAGTTCACATACAATGCAAATTCTCAAGAGTCCAGACAGGATACATGATTGCAACATGGGAGGATATGAGATATAATGATATATTTGAATATTACACCAACAGTCACACTGACGAGCAACATTTATCCCCCTTCAGACATTGTTACTGTTAAAATGTAGCAGTTTTCACAGTAAATGCATTTGCTATTTCAAAATCAGAATGCCATCATTGAATCATGCTATATCACACAGTACTGAATGATAATTATACTCATATTACACTTTTTTTCATCATTGATGCTATTTAATGTGATAATCCATGCTGTTACCATAGTGCATGTACAAAACACAGTATTCCCCTCATGTGTCC
>JAOTNS010001309.1:0-25867 GCA_028476615.1 Culter alburnus
TTAATTTGTTGCGAGAAATAAGTGAAGGACTTCTGAACTCGTTCATCATTATCCCACACTGCCGTGGCCCACTCTAGCACCTTACCAGTAAGCAGGCTCATCATAAATGCACATTTGGTTGATTCTTGATTGAAGGCGTCAGGTTGATGAGAAAAATAAATTGAACATTGTCTCAGAAACCCCTTGCATTTGTCAGCAGACCCATCAAACTTCTCTGGCTGTGCCAGTCTTACCGTGTCAGGGCGAGGAGAAGGCATTGACTGGATATAACGTGTCAGATGTTCATTAGCAGCTCGGAGACTCACAAGTTGCTCCTGAAATTCCTGTAGCACATCACCTTGATAAGCAATCCTTGCTCTGAGCTGTGCAACCTCCGCTGGATTCTGGTCAGGCGACGTTTCTGTAAGGAACCCATAGCTGGAGACGGAGTTGAATCCATAATGCAGAGATTGTTTATTGACAAAAACAAACTTAGAATGAATAATACAAGACGGCAGGCAAAGACGTAGTCAAAGTCCAGGGCAAGGTTCAAAAACACAGCAAGGCAAGCAGGCAACAGGCCAAATCCAAAACAGTAGACAAAAGGGTAAATCCAAAACAGGCTAATGGTCAAGACACATGGAATAGATGGAGATAAGAATAAAGGCTTGGTAAGGCAGAGTTAACATGCAATACGTCGCAAGGTACTCAGAGAAGCACATGGCTTATAAGGCTACAAACAGGAAGTAGGAATACAAACAGGAAGAACCGCTAAAACTCAGGTGACGGCTCCCTCTGCTGGAGGGATGAACTGTGCATGGGCTGAACTGTTACAGTTGTTTTCAGGAGCTCACAGTCAGATGACAACACTCTTCAGACTAACAGATGAGGAAGGTGCCTTTTTATATCAGCGATCTCTCTGTTAAGCGTTGTGATGCATCTAGGTGGTTTAGATCATCCAATTATCAGTTGTGAAGATCTGGTTTATGTGTTTGTCACTGGAAATACTCTTGAGTTCCAGTCTGTTATTTTTTTTTTTTCAACCTGATCTCTTAAGAATATGTAATAATGGTACATAATCATGAATTTGCCTGATATTGTTAATGAAAATGTATGGTATATCCCTAATCCAAACCCTAAATCTAATCCCGAGTTTAAAAAAAAGAAAATAAGAAAAAAGGAAGTTGTACATTTATGCATTAATCAACTCATATAAGGTTTTTTATGTCCTCTTTAACCAGTCAAACTCCTCATGAACTCAATCTCAGATAACTTTTCAGATAAGTTGTTTAATATCAGTAAGATGTCCCCATTACAATGCTTCACAGACAAAAGTGTTCACATAAAGACTCATCTGATAATGCAACACCCGTGAAGGCCTGTGGTATAATGCAGGACAAACTAAAATGGTTCAGTAATAGGATGCAAAAAGACACAAGCATAAATGAAGAAATGAATTAGAGACATAAAATCACTTTGAGGCCACTGCATGGGTCACTTAAAAATAACTCTTCCTCTTTTTCCAATTCCTTTTAACCCATTTAATCCCACATGGTACATATGGATTTTTATTTTGTCACTCTGCAAAATTAATAAACTCAACAAGAAATTAGAGTTCATTTCACAGTCGTGTGTTTTTAAATGACTGGTCGTGTGACTTCTTCATATATGAGTGAAACTGCCTGCGGCTCACCACCGCCCCCTGCCTAGCGTCACCCGTCAGTGTATACAGGTGTAAGTGATGTTAAAGTAGGCATCATTATACAGTGTACACCAATTTAGTTCATGTTAAAGTAAGCACCAATATATTTAATAAAAGGTAAATAATAATAATAATAATAATAATAATAATAATAAAAAAGGTACTAATAATAAAAATAATTTATTAGTATTATTATTAATATATATTATATATATATATATATAATATATTATATATATATATTATATCTATTTGAAACTATATACCTACATGTGGTCATAGAATGAGTAAATATGTTGATGGCAACAATAGTGACCGGTGGGATAATACAGAATGAACTATCCAGTTGCAGTTGTTAGGGAAGGTTGCAGTGAATACTGTATGTTGTTGGGAAGTTACAGTGAATATTGCACTAAATTAAAAGTTCAAATGTTACAAATAAGTGACATTATTGATGTTTTAAATACTGGTTGCACTAATATAACAATATTATTATACACCGATCAGGCATAGCATTATGAGCACTGACAGGTGAAGTCAATACACTGATGTTCTCTTCATCATGGCACCTGTTAGTGGGTGGGACATATTAGGCAGCAAGTGAACATTTTGTCTTCAAAGTTGATGTGTTAGAAGCAGGAAAAATAGGTGTAACCCCCTCTTCTGGTTCTTTCTTTTGTTTAAACACTCCCGGAAAGGATCACACGGTGACGTAGGCTGAGCTCATTCGCGTTTACTGGACTGGAATAAATGAAATGATACCGTACAGAAGTGAAATACAGCCTATCCGGTCACATTCTCCTCAATAGCTTAATGGGACTGAGGATAAAATGGCCAACTCCACTGAGATTACCCTAGTCACCTAGGTGTCCCCATATCCCCTTCTTTTAGATGTACTTAATACATTCTTTTCAATTATTATTTTAGGATTATTGTACAAGATAAACAAATATTTTGGCACAATTCATTATGATTTTCTTTTTCCCCATTACATGGGCAAGCATAAGGATTTGAGTGAATTTGACAAGGACCAAGTTGTGATGGCTAGACGACTCAGACGATGGCTAGTGGTCAGTGTCTATCAAAAGTGGTCCAAGGAAGGAACAGTGGTGAACCGGCAACAGGGTCATGGGCGGCCAAGGCTCACTGTGGTCCGATCCAACAGACTTCCTGTAGCTCAAATTGCTCAAGAAGTTAATGCTGGTTCTGACAGAAAGGTGTCAGAATACACAGGTTGTTGCGTATGGGGCTGCATAGCCGCAGACCAGTCAGGGTGCCCATGCTGACCCCTGTCCACCGCCGAAAGCGCCAACAGTGGACATGTGAGCATCAGAACTGGACCATGGAGCAATGGAAGAAGGTGACCTGGTCTGGTGAATCACATCTTTTATATCACGTGGATGGCCGGGTGTGTGTGTGTCGCTTATCAGGGGAACACATGGCACCAGGATGCACTATGGGAAGAAGGCAAGCCGGCAGAGGCAGTGTGATGCTTTGGGCAATGTTCTGCTGGGAAACCTTGGGTCCTGCCATCCATGTGGATGTTTCTTTGACACATACCTCCTACCTCAGCATTTCATGGAAACAGTATTCCCTGGTGCCTGTGGCCTCTTTCAGCAGGATAATGCACCCTGCCACAAAGCAAAAATGGTTCAGGAATAGTTTGAGGAGCACAACAATGAGTTTGAGGTGTTGACTTAAAATTCCCCAGATCTCAAACCAATTAAGCATCTGTGGGATGTGCTGAACAAACAAGTCTGATCCATGGAGGCTCCACCTCGCAACTTACAGGATTCATTTGAAGGGGATACTAATAACACATCATTTGGATATTATTCATTAGAAGTTTGTAACGGTGGTAGCCCTGATTTAATTTAAAGCATTAAAGTTTCATTAAATTGTTCGGGCGCCAGACAAGTCAAAAAAAAAAAATAAAAAATAAAATAAAATAAAATAAAATAAAATAAAATAAAAATGATAATAATTTTAGTTTCCCGGTACAGCTCAAACCACCGATACAAAAAAAAAAAAAAAAAAATGAATGCCATTCAAAATGGCTTAAATGACAGTCACTGAATGATGGCTTTCAGTTCAAGATAATGTTATTTTAAAAAAAAAAAAAAAAATGAAAACCACAAGACAGTTACACAATTCATTTTTCAACAGAATTTGTATATATTTTTTCGTCAGTAACAACCAAAATACCAAAAACATTTTGATTCACATTGCATAATTCACAATCGACTTTTTCCTTTTAACCAGTCTTCATAGAAAATTACTACATTTCAAACAAACAAAATATAGAAATAAACCAAAAATAAACAAACAAGCGATTATCTCGCTCGGTGTATGTGTAGTGAGCGTGTGTGTGCGTGTCCTGCGTTGCAGGCTGCATAGCGGCCACACTACTGGACGGAGAGCCCTGGAAATAGTTTGAGATTTGGCGTGGGGTGAAAGTCAATGCGAATACCTGGGCAGGCGAGTCAAACTCGGGTTACGTTGCACCCGGAAGACGAACATGTGGAGATCAAACATTCCGCCGTCACTCTGCGATCGCGTCCGGTTGCCAAGGAACAGGTTAGGCGATTTGCCGTGAGGTTAGACGATGTAGGAGTCAATCAATGCGAATACCTGTAGTAGGCGAGTCAAACTGGGAGGTAGCTGGAGGTATGTTGCACCAGGCAAGCAAACAGTGCAGAGCTCAGTTCCTCTCGTCACTTTAGGATTGCACCCGGTCAGCGCACAGAAAATCCAGCAACAACAATGGCAGGCCTTTGGTTCAGGTAGCATGTGTCCCACTTCAATAACCAACACGTTTCTTTCTCTCTCATTTTTTTTTCTTTACCCCCTCTTCCTTCCGTTTCCCCTCTCTTTTATACCATTTCATCTTTACTTCCTGATTGTTAATTTCCGCCCATTTGGAAAAGTAATTATGCATTTTTTTTTTTCTCAGATCGCCACAAGTTCTGTCTTCACGAGATTCACCATTATCCCTGTACAGCCATAATAACAGTCATTAACAGAATTCAGTGCCATATCCAATGGAAATATCTGTCCGTGAACAGCAGCAGCAGCTCTGTGGTCCTGCAGCAACAGGAATCATCAGTATTCATGGCTGTAATATTCATACTAGAACACAAGTTTACCTGTCCTAGAGCAGCTAAAATGATCAGCTTGATTCAGTAAAATTACTCAGATGAACTAGTAGATCTAGTGAAGCACAGATGCTGAAAGACAAGCAGAAACACAGCAGTGTTTCACTAAATCTGTTTCTCCAATAGTAATTTGTCCCCCAAAATAACCAGAGAATATTGTGGTCTATTAATCTTTTTTTTTTTTTTTTTTTTTTTTTCGAGAGGAAAAGATCAGAAAAGTTAGTCGCTCACAGCCAGGCGACAATGACTTTTCAAACCAAGAGATGAGGAAGGTGGCTTTTTTTATATTGCTTGTATGTTGCTCAAATTATAAACATCAGGGTCATCTGATAATGCAACACCTGTAAAGGCCTGTTTCATGCAGGACAAACTCTGCTTAAGATGAGTAATACGTATAGGCGTTTTAAAAGCATACACTGGGAAAAAAAAAAAAAAGTTCAATGAACTTAAAGTGAGAGCAGATTTCCCACACAAATAAAGTTCATTTAAGAACTAAGAAGACTAGAACAAGTACATTTGAACAAATAATATTTTTGTTGAACAAAACTAATCAATTGAATTTCTTAATTATTTACTGAAATTAATCTTTCATTTTCTTCTAGCTAGAAATTTTTTTTCTAACTGAATGTTAAAGGATGAACACTTAAGAAGACACTCATCAATGCACATGTTTTCGCAGCTATTGCTCATTTCATAAAGTGTCATGGTGTTAAAAGTGAGTAAAGACACTTGCAACAAAACCACAAGCTTCTCTTCTGCACAATGAAAACCACAAAAACTCCAACATCGCCAACATGATTAAGAAGATAAAGTAGAATTTATATTTAAAAAATCTTTTTCAAACAATTTAAATTAAATTCAACAAGAAGCAAAAGCTTTTTATAGTGTGTTAATAAAATATGATCTCTGCAAGCTGCATTGCACTCAGAATGTCATTTAGTAGCTCATATGATACTGCTGATGGTTAGATAGAAAGCAAGCACTAAAATTGTTCAGTAAAATGATGCAAAAAGATGTAAGTATAAATAAAGAAATGAATTAGAGACACATAACATCACTTCGAGGCCACTGAATTGGGTCACTTAAAAATAACTTTATTTCATTTTGTTGAAATTAAACAAATTGCATTTTCTGACAAATAGTCAATGAACTAAACCAAGAGGAACAAATGTTGGAGCTGATGAACATGACTATATCATGTAAATTCAAAGAACATTGTTCAGCACATAGTACTTTGTTTTGGTCTTGGATGATTTTTTGAACAGAGCACAGTTCAGGTCACTTCTTATTCCAGAGCTTTTCAAAGTGAACACAGTTTCACACCAGAGACCTTTCTGCTCTTCTTTTCTTTTGACATCAACAACTTTAAACTTCTCATATGGAGGAATCAGCACCTCTTTCTCATCAAGCTTAGAATATTTTGCCACATCAGCACCTTCACAGGTGTAGATTTCAAAACAAGACACTTTTCCAAAAAATCTGGTACTTTTACGATTTAAAGAGGAGGATGTAAATGAGCCGAAACGAACCTCTTTGTTCAGAACATCCTCATTAAATCTAACATCTGTACCACGAAAAGTTGAATAGCATTGATTTTGTGTTTGTTTTTTCAGGATATGTATTGCATTTGTTAACAGAAAGTGAAGTGAATACCATTTGTATGTCTTCTGTTTGTACTGGTCTTTATCACGACGAGTGTCAGGATTGAAGTACTTATATACAGTAGCATCACTGTACACATAAATGGCGATAAAATAATTCATTTTTGTCAAATCAACCTTTAGGGTCTTCTTGACATGATTTTCCCCATTTTGCCAAGCTCTTTTAAAATCATGTGATTTTTTGAGTTCATTCTTTAGATATTTTGTCTCCACCAGTTTTGCCATTTTCTCTCTACAGCCCATATATTGGTCATCAACAGAATTCAGTGCCATATCCAATGGAAATATCTGTCCTTCAGCAGCTCTGTGATCCTGCAGTAACAGGAATCATAATGATCAATCATCAGTATTCTTCATGTCTGTAATATTTATATTAAAACACAAGCTTACCTGTCCTAGAGCAGCTAAAATGAGAAGAAGAGCTTCAGTGATCAACAGCATCTTGATTCAGTCAAATCCCTCAGAGGATCTAGTAGATAGTGAAGCGCAGATGCTGAAAGACAACCAGAAACACAGCAGTGTTTCACTAAATCAATTACTCCAATAGTAATATGTCCCCCAAAATTACCCGAGAATATTGTGGTCTATATTACTCTTATTACTTGGAGCTCAATGAAGAAAGTAACAGATCAGAAAAGTTAGTCGCTCACAGCCAGACGACAATGACTCTCCAAACTACGAGATGAGGAAGGTGGCTTTTTTATAACGCTGAAAAATGTCTGTGCTTAAGTACTGAAACAAAGCAGCTGTGCATCAGCTCTCTATAATGCAACACCTGTGAAGGTCTGGTGTATGTGTGGTTTCACAAAAGACAAACTTGTTCCTATCATGTCAGTACTGGCAGAAAACAGGGTTGACACTAGATTATGATCACAGAAATATGCATTATTTTCTCTAGATTTCTGCAGGACTCACAAACACATCATTCAGTTCATTCTCATTTAGAGCAAATCAAAATAATCTGTATATTTAAAAAACATTAAGATCTGAAGAGTACGCACACCTGTTACATGACTTCTGTTGTGAATGTTGTGAATAATAAATGTGCTGATGAATACTATCAGAAACAGGGTAAACTGCATTGATAATATGCTGTTCAGCTTTAAAATACATTTCCCATAATGCTTTGGAAAGAGTAAGAGCTGTGAGGAACAGGGCAGAGAACTTAGTGAGTGATTCAATATGTGCGCTGTAGAAATAATTAAATCCCTGTTTAATACCGCTCAAAACTTCAGCAAACAGTTAGTGTTATTTTAATTCAAGTTGTTAGTTGTCATAATTGCATGCAGTAGGTTTTGATAGTGTGAAGACCAAACTTTTGTGGTTTTGTTTCTCTGTGCACTGTGGCAATGACACTTACAATGGGGTTTTGTCAGAGTTCAAGTGAAAAAGGACGTGTGAATCAGTTTTAAGATGCAGAAAGGTGCGTTTCTTAATGTGTTATCTGTAAGGAATTAATAATATTTTGTGCAAAAAAAAAAAAACATTATTGATTTTATAAGTGAACCTTAAGGAACATTAAAATTATAATTAAAAAAAATCCATGGAATGACCCCTTTAAGCTGAACATCATATAACTGTAAATTTTGTGAACTGGAAAAAGAAACAATTTTTAATTTATATTTACTCAAGAATGGCTAGACGACTGGGTCAGGACATCTCCAAACTGCAGCTCTTGTGGGGTGTTCCTGTCTGTAGTTGTCAGTCTATCAAAGTGGTCCAAGGAAGGAACAGTGGTGAACCGGCGGCCATCAGAACTGGACCATGGAGCAATGGAAGAAGGTGACCTGGTCTGTGAATCACATCTTTTACATCATGTGGATGGCCGGGTGTGTGTGTGTGCGTCGCTTACCTGGGGAACACATGGCACCAGGATGCACTATGGGAAGAAGGCAAGCCGGCAGAGGTAGTGTGATGCTTTGGGCAATGTTCTGCTGGGAAACCTTGGGTCCTGCCATCCATGTGGATGTTACTTTGACACGTACCACCTACCTAAGCATTGTTGCAGACCATGTACACCCTTTCATGGAAACGGTATTCCCTGGTGCCTGTGGCCTCTTTCAGCAGGATAATGACCTGCCACAAAGCAAAAATTCAGGAATGGTTTGAGGAGCACAACAACGAGTTTGAGGTGTTGACTTGGCCTCCAAATTCCCCAGATCTCAATCCAATCAAGCATCTGTGGGATGTGCTGAACAAACCATCTGATCCATCTCCACCTCGCAACTTAAGCTGAGTTCAGACTGCACGATTTTAGCCCCGATTTTGGCTCGCAAACAGGTTTTGAGAAATCACCGACAAATGCCCGAAATCACAGGCAAATCGGTGGTTCACTGACGTCAATCACGCAGTGGAAGGTGCAAGACGGGCGATATCAAAAGCGCGTCCCCGAGTTCGCCACATCCCGGACAGTAGGCACGCAAATCATTGTCGTCTTCAAAAATCCACCTGTTTTCGCATTTTTCCCATTTTCCTTTGTTGTTCCTCATCTCGTGTGAGTTTCCTCTGTATCTGCAAGAGAAAAGACAAGTAATGCCTTCACTTATCTGGACTCCGTTTAAGCTCCTGGTTGTTCAATAAACTATATTACCTGCATTCCAGTGTCTCTGTCCCCTTCTGTATTGTAACAGTGCTTGAGTACTGGAACATATGCATCAGCTCATCTGAATTGTTTAACTTTCTTATGCAACACTTGTGAAGGTCTGGTGTATGTGGTTTCACAAAGGACAAACTCGTTCCTGTCATCTCAACACTAGCAGAGAAACGGTTGAAACCAGATATCACATATATGTGCTTTTTCCCCCCTCCAGATTTCTGCAGGATTCAGTTCATTCTTATTTTGGTCAATCTTTATTCTAATTCAAGTCATCATAAGTTGCATGCTTAGAAGAAAAGACACAACACCTCCATTTTGATAGTGTGATAACCAAATGTTTGTGGTTTTCTCTGTGCAATTACAATGAGGTTTTATGATCATGGTGTTTGTCAGAGAGAAAGTGGAAAATAACATGACTCATTTTTAAGATGCAGAAAGGTTTTTCCAAGTGTTGTAAAATGAATAATTTAAACTACAGCATTATAAATCAATGAGATGACATGAGAATCAAGTTTGCCTTGATCTTTTGACATATAAAGAGGTCCAAAAAGCTCCAAAAATATCTAATTTTGATATTGGGGGATCTGTGACGTCACACAGGCAAATACATTTGCATATGTCTGCCTCCAGAGCAAGACATCATCTCAAAGGCCTCATCCACAGCTGTTTAGTCGCTTAACGGCTGACATGTGAGCTGGATGTGAGCGCCGCGTCAAAAGAAAATAGAACCTATTATAATCACTGACACTGTCTACACGCGATACAGTATACAGATGCGCATTCAGTTTCTGACATCACAAGATGTCTGAATTCTGTCGACAACAGGACAAATGGAAGAACATAAAAGAACGTTCGCTTTGATGTGTCCAGTTTAAACAGCTTGTTTGCGCCTCTGTGAAGACTTCAGAAGGATGCTGGAAACTGGAAACAAGTGGCTGATTATTACTCACGTCAGAGTATTATTTGTTTGTCTGAGCATTTTGTTTTGTCAGCGAGGCACGGTGTAATGGAGAGTTTGTAAAGAAACCTTTTTGACAGATGAAGCAGTCAGCTGTATTGAATCTGACAGCAGCTGCATCACAAACCAAAGTAAATGATTTCATAATGCTTTGTCTTTAAATGACGGTTTTATGTGTATAATGTTTTCAAAACACTTACTAATGTGCAATAACAAATGAGTGTTGATGGTGTTTCCTATTCAATGACATTAGCATTAACTGATGCATGTATTCATGACAGACCAGGGAGGTGCTGGCAGGGGGTCCCCAAGGTGGAGCTGACAGGACCGAAGACCATTTCAGCAAAACTGAAGACCACCACAGTGGAGCAGATAGAGCTGGTGACCACCGTGGTGGAGCTGGCGGGATTGAGGGTCACCAAGGTATAGCTGAGGACCATCATGGTGGAGCTGGCAGGACTGAAGTCCAGCAAAGTGTAGCTGTGGACCACCACTGTGGAGCAGGCGGGACTGGACCTGACTCGTGGACAGGAGCAGGCTCTGGCCAGGACTTATGGGCAGGAGCGGGCTCTGGACCGGACTCATGGCAGGAGGGAGCTCTGGACCAGACAGAAACAAGATCAATTGACTTGTGGCAGGAGCAGGCTCTGGACCAGACTCGTGGGCTGGAACAGGCTCTGGATCAAACTCGTTGGGAGGAGAGGACTCTGGACTCGACTCATGATAGGAACGGGCTCTGGACCAGACTTGTGGGCTGGAGCTGGCTCTGAATTGAATTTGTGGGCAGGAGCAGGCTCTGGACTGGACTTGTGAGCTGGAACAGGCTCTGGACAGGGCTTGGGGGCTGGAGTGGACTTATCCACTTCTGGAAGAGCTGATAGCTTGTATGCGACCCAAACATACCAAATGGCAACTGCCATTACAGGAAGTGCAGCTGTTGGTAGTGAGACCTCTAGGTCCACCGGACCCAGGACAACCAAAATCTGAAGCATTGAGACCACCAGGATGCAAGCTGCTCTCTTACTGAGAAACCAGGAGAAAGATTATTAGGTCGATCACAAGGGAATTTAGCATATTGGAGGGTCATTGGTACCAAATGTTTAAAAAACTCTAAGAGATTGAGGTGTGAAACACAAAGAAATAGCAGCATATGTTCAGAAAATCCTTATTGAAATTCAAATGTGTTACGATGCAGCAATATTCATTCTCAGATATTTAGCTTGCTGTGAGGCATGTGAAGTGTAATGTTGATGCATCCAGCACATATTTAGCAGTAAGAAAGTGTTCAGTTTAATGCAACACCTTTGAAGGCCTAGTGTGTTTTTGGTTTCACAAATGCAAGCAATTCAATTAAAATTTGTATAACTAGACTAGAAAAAAGTACATTCAAACAAATAATCTTTTTAGTGAACTGCTAGCTTGCATTGGTGTATGTTAGCACGCTAAGAAATGAAACAATGTTAATGTATGAGATGAAAGTATAAACCATTATGCTCATATCATGATTAAACAAACTCAGGATTGTGGGATAAGTTTTGAGTTGACAAAACCAAACCAATCCAGTCAGGCTTTGATGTTAGCCATGGAGTGTTAGTTACTTTGACGATGAACACTGCTAAAATCCAAACCACTTTTTTACCTAAAACCCAGGGTTGGAATAAGCTAAACTGAAACATGCCTGGCTAGCCACCTAAACTGGTATAGGTGTAGGCTTCATGGTATAGGCCCTGGGTGTGATTGCTTGGTCTGAATTAGCATGCTGCTGCAACTTAGTACAGCCTTATCAGTCATGTGACGCAACAAGACTATGTCTAACTGAAGAAATAAATTAGGGACACATAAAATCACCGTGAAGCAACTTTATTTGGTCAATTACAAATTTTATTCCATTATTGAAATTAACAATACTTAACAAATGATGTTTTCTGACATACTACTGATTATACTCTACTAAAAGGAAAAAAAAAAAATCACATTGGTCATTGTAAATCATGTAACCGTGTTAATTCCATGGTACAACAAATTTTGAAATATTTTTTACAGACTTGGTTGGTTTCTTGAAAGCCACTGCACAGTTCAGGCCTTTTTTACTTTTATTAATTATTACGCTTAATTGAATATATTCTCACAGTGAGACTTGGTAACCATAGGTAAAACCATACATGGCTACTCACTACCACTGTCAAATAATATTATATTATGATATGTATGCCACGGATCTAACCAAATTTAGCCGCACTGCCAGGAAAGGAGGAGGAGGGAGACTGAGGAGCCGCAGGCCAGATGAAAATGATTGGCGGGCCGCCAGTTGACGAGCCCTGTGGTAGATGGTTCGTGTAGATGGTAAAACCGGAGATTTTGATTGGAACCAGAAACGGTAATAAAATGTATTCCAGACATCTGATTGGCCAACATGGCTTTACGGTTAGGGTTATATCGCCATCTGTTGGTTTGGCATGCTCTTGACTTCATAGCATGTTTTTTGCGGTTTCATACGGACACTTTTTTTTTTTTAACCGACAAACATAAACATGCAGGGAACAAAGGAGAACTGAACTAATTAACAAAAACCAACCAAGAAACTCAGGCATAAACAGAACAGAAAAAACATTATAAAAGAAGCAACTTTTGACTTGACAAGACAAAATGATTGAAAATTTAAAGTTTGGCCCTGTCTTGTACCAGTTTTACATCAGCACCACAGTTCAGGTAACTTATTTTCCCAGAGCTTTTTAACTTAAACACAGTGTCACACCAGGCACCTTCCTGACCTTTTGTCTTGACATCAACAACTGTAAATTTCTCATATGGAGGAATCAGTACCTCTTTCTGGTCAGGATACTTGGAGTATTTGATCACATCAGCACCTTCACAAGTTTCGATTTCAAAACAAGATTTAGGTCCAAAATCATTTGCTACTTTACGATCAAGAGAGGAGGACGTAAATGAACCAAAACGAACCTTCTTATCAAACTCAACAGTGGTACCACGATAAGTCGAATAGCATTTGTTTGTGTTTTCTTCAGAATCTGTACCGCTTCTGTTAACAGAAAGTGAAGTGAATACCAATTGAATTTTGGTCTTTGTATTTTGTTTCTCACCACAAACAGCATTGTTGAAATTACGATATACCTGTGAATTGTTGTTAGTGTACACATAAATGGCGACTGAATGAATCTGTTTCAAATTATGTGGTTCTTGGCTTTATTTTCACCATCGTGCCAAGTATCCCTAAATTCAGAAGAGTCATTGATTTCCTTCTTCAGATATTTTGTCTTCACCAGGTCTGTCATGAGTCTTTACAACCCTCATATTGGTCATCAACAGAATTCAGTGCCATATTCAATGGAAATATCTGTCCTTCAGCAGCTCTGTGATCCTGCAGCAACAGGAATCATAATGATCAATCATCAGTATTCATGTCTGTAATATTCATACTAGAACACAAGCTTACCTGTCCTAGAGCAGCTAAAATGAGAGAAGAGCTTCATGATCAGCAGCATCTTGATTCAGTCAAATCCCTCAGATGATACTGAAGCGCAGATGCTGGAAAAATTGACAAACACAACAGCATCTCACAAATACTAAATCTATCACTGCAATAGTAATACACAGTTATCTGTTCACCAACATCTTACAAAACACAGTTTTAAATTTTTGTGTATTTTCTGTTGGATTGAGAAAAAAAAGTAAAATATGCAATTAAACCTGTGTTCTATATCAATATTGATATTTACTTTACTCCCAATTTTACCTTGTCTATTTATCTTTTTTTTTTCCGGAGCTCAATGATGAGAGGAGAAGATAAGAAAAGTCACTTGCTCACAGATAGACAACAATGATGTTTGAAACTAAGAGATGAGGAAGGTGGCTTTTTATATCGCTGATAATGTGCGTGCTGTAGGATATAACAGCTGAAGTGAGATTATTTTGTAAAATGTAAACTGTTGAGCTCATCATTATACAGCACTTGTGAAGGTCTATGTGTGGTTTCACACTGGACAAACAGTTCCTGCTGAGACATGCAAATAAAGCTTGAGCAGTTCTGACTCTGTAAAAGTTACAGATGCAGTAACCTTAATTAAAAGAAACATAAATTGAATTATTGTGATTCAATAAGATAAGAAGTGCTCTAAACAAAGAGGTTCATTTGCATCATAATTTCTTGATCTAGAGTAGCCAAGAGTTTAGAAATGTTTTTGGTTTTTGTTATCTAACACTTGTGAAGTTGCTGATGTGGCAAATATTCTAAGCTTTCTCATGAGAAAGAGATGCTGATTCCTCCATATGAGACATTCATGGTCACTGATATCAAGACAAGAGGAGATCAGAAAGGTCTCTGGTGTGACACTGTGTTCAGAAAAAGAAGTGACCTGAACTGTGCAGTTCATAAAAATGCAGTTTGGATATCTGATATTGTATATGAGAATATTGGTCATGAGCATGGTCGTGTCACTGCCAGCGCCATTTGACACATGATGAGCAAATTCTAATCATGGAAAAGTGAATCTTTTTCTCTAGATTCCTGGAAGAGACACAAACACATCTATAATGGGTTCAGTTCACATCACAAACTAATCATCAGCAAATTAACAGTATCACAGCTCTTTTTGTTTTAAATAGTAACTATATTTGCAAGTACTGTATAGCAATGCTATAGCACACCAATGATCTCAATGAGTCAATTTTCGTGAGGATTGGACAAATTTTGGAAACAACAACAACAAAACAGGATGTGAATTAGAGGTCAGCTTTCAAAATTGTAGAAAGCTGACCTTTAAGAAAATGTATATAGAAGGATAAATATTGAATATTGGGTATTATGCATTTCAGCAGACATTTTGACCAGGTGTTGCTGCAACCAAACTGTACAAGGGCAGTTGAGGCTGTATTGTAATTATGCCTTTTTCATTTTCATTCTTATTTAATGTATATGACTAGAAGAAGAAGAAGAAAGGGGTCCTAAACTGTTCTAAACCCTTGGATGTTCCAAAAAGTTATATAAAATTCCTAGAAAACAGCTCATAGTATTAAGTTTGACCAAATTCAACTTGCAAACACTCCATTTCACTGACATTCGTTAAAAAAAGAGACATTTTTTATGAGAGTCCTTTGTTTTGTCATGTCAGTTAAAGGATTAGTCCACTTTTAAATAAATTTTTCCTGATAATTTACTCACCCCCATGTCATCCAAGATGTCCATGTCTTTCTTTCTTCAGTCCAAAAGAAATAAAAGTTTTTTGATGAAAACATTCCAGGATTTTTCTCCTTATAGTAGACTTCAATGGGCACCAAACAGTTGAAGGTCAAAATTAGTTTCACTGCAGCTTCAAATTGTTCTACACGATCCCAGATGAGAAATAAGGGTCTTATCTAGTAAAATCATCGCTCATTTTCTGAAAAAAATTGAAAATTATATAAGTTTTAACCAGAAATGCTCATCTTCAGCTAGCTCTCTTCTTCTTCTCCTCTATTAGAATTCCAGCAGTGTAGACAATGCTAAGCGTATTACTGCCCTCCACAGGTCAAAGTTTGAACTAATTGTTATATAGTATTGAATATGGCTGACCCTATTCGTATCATATGCACGCGAAAAACTGTGTACCATAAGCACGCCAAAATGAGTTTATATTCTACGAGATTACACACTTGTACTATTGATACGCATTTTCGTGTGATCGGGCTTGGACATCACAGTGTATGAACATATTTAAATGGCAGTGATTCCCTGAAGTCAGTTGAGCAACTAAATAAAGTTTTTTTTTTTTTTTTTTTTTTTTACAATATCTCAACAACATATGGATATATATTCTAGACAAGACTAAATTTAACTGTGACCTTTTTAAATAGTTAATACTGCAAATATTCAAAATGTAACCATACCCAAGTAAAAAAATATATATTCAAATAATCTTTTGCTAATGTTCTCATTTAAAGGGGACCTATTATGCCCTATTTAACAAGAAGTAAAATTAGTCTCGGATGTTCCCAGAGTGTGTATGTGAAGTTTTAGCTCAAAATACCCCACAGATAATTTTTATAGCATGTTAAAATTGCTACTTTTAGTGGTTGAGCAAAAACGAGCCGTTTCAGTGCAGTCCCTTTAAATGCAAATGAGCTGCTGTGCTGGCCTAAGAGGGCGGAGCTTCAAGAGCTCATTCTCCGGTGACAGGATTCAGTCAGGACGCACTATAATGTCAGAAACTGTGAATATATGCTAGTTTAGTTCAGTTATAACTTATATTGTCTTCTTGTTTTTAATCTACTATATTAGTACAGGCCTGTTGTACCGTCCGAATGATGGCCAAAACTTTACCGATGAGTTTTATAACGTTTATTGTACTTCACACAAAAGATGAAGCGTCTGTTTTCACTCTAGAAAATCTAATAAAACATTGCAAGTGTGCATTAAACTATTATACATAAACTCTCTCACTTTCTCTTGTATTATTATCACCAACATACATAGAAAAGTACACAGAAACACTCGTTACAACTACCAGTAAACAAATATAAAGACCTTATGCCTTTCGGGTGGTGCTTAATAAACTTTATACCCGTAAATAAGCTCAGATGAACTGTAATAAAGTTCCCTCACCTTCATTACTGTCGTATCCAGTATCACTCTGGAGTCTTTAAGCTGGATCACAAACAGTTTTTACTTGTATATCCTTGAGTAGCACATTTTTAGCACAGTCTCTGTTTTATATTGTCCCATTGTATTGACATTCATTCACAAAGCAGTCCGGTGTGAAATGATTTGCGCAGACATAAACAAATTTCGGCAGAACTGAGGGAGCATTTTCCTGGAAAACCAAGTTAATCCACCTCGTTTTCAGCAGCTCAGATTTAGGTAGTAAATGAAGAGAGTTATGTGGATTAATCCATCCAGCTACAGAACACCTAAAATGCTTGGGAGACGTTCTCGTCAGTGCAGTAATGGCGGACTCATTGTAAACAACGAGCTCAGGGCGGTTCTATGTTCAAACTTAAGTGTCAATCAACACTGTGGGCGGGGCCTGTGGCTTTTGTGACGTCACACTGCCAGGGATCTGGAAACGGCTTGTTCTGAGACACTGCTTATCAGGCACGTGCACACATAGACAAAAAAGGGGCTTGAGCCCCTGCCCTTTTTCTTCCTGGAGAGAAAGTGCCCTTTTTTCTGGGGTGCTTTTTTTTTTTTTTTTTTTTTTTTTTTTTTAATAAATGAATATATATTCCTGTTTGCGCACAGCTTCCCTGTCAAACAAATATATTTACTGTATAAAACAAATTAAAAAAATACTATATCAGGTCAGCTTTGTCGAGTTCAGATGCCCTCACTCCGCGACACGCCATTCATGCCCGCACGCACGTGCACCACGCCCCACCTCACCTCGAGTTTGCTGCTGGCTGAAAACTTGTGACAACTATTCCTGCGAAAATGCAACCGCTGTCTGGCGATAAGAAGCGAAAAAGAAAAAAGATGGATACCATGCATTTCTTTTTAGGTAGGCTAGCCTATGTTCACAAACCTGAAAGTTTTGTCTATTTAAGGGTTATTTATACATTTAACGCTGCATTAATAGTTTGACCACAATCAACACATCTGCCTGATTTGATACTAATGAAATATATGTCATATTATAATTTAAATTATTGTATTGTACTATGCATTGCGTTTTGAACCATGGTAAACACTTGACCGATAGGTTGGGCTGTCAATACCAGAAGAGAAGCATTCCATGGACGCACATCCATGAACCACATTATTAGACAGTTTTCTAAGGATGCATGGTTTATTAAAACTATTTAAAAATCATAATACAGCATCAGCTACATAATGCTATTCTTACATCTACGATTACACAGGATAATACATCAATAAAAGTTTAAACCCTCGCTCTGTCTTTGCATGTTTGATGTGCACATATTCTTGTTGAAGAAATTACAGTGGCTGTAGCATTTCTATCACAAAGAAGTGGCCGAATATTATTATTTAACTAATAATATATTTTTTTAATCATGGTTGGCTTTGATGGTGGATTTGATCGTGCTGTGCTGTCTAACAAAAAAATCAGCAGGCTTTTGGCGCCCTCTGCAGGCATTTGTTATAATATATAATGTATTTAGTTCAGGAAAAAAAAAATTCTTGATGTGTTTAAATATGCAGATTAGCTTATTTTGGTTAATTTAGAAGAAATCTACAGATGCAAACAGATGGAGGGTAGTAGGCTTAAAACAAACTTCATCTAAATGTGTAGGGTTAGGGTTAAGTTTTCTTTCCATTAGAGTAAAAGACATGGCAGCAAAAATGGACCTTAAAATTGTAAAATTGTAAAATCTTAATATTGTCCACTTCATGAAAGAAGTATTCCAATAACACCAAAAAATTAAAACGATTTATTGATTTGTGCAAAATAAACAAATTATTAGTGAAACTATGTCCCTCTCCTTGGTTCAGTCATTTATTCTAAATATATATAGCTACTTGAAAATAGTTGCTGTTGACTTCTCTTGTGATAAACCTAGTGAACACTAAAGAAGACCATGGTCTCTGTGTGAATATTATTTTGTAGAAATCTGTGGAGTATAAAACAATTGAGTGAGTGTAAGAGAAGTCAAAGTTGTCTTAATATATTTAAGGGTTCATTATTTTTTTAAATAAATAATTATGAGAAGTGCCCTTTTTTCCCCTGCCCCCCAAAATGTCTGTGCACGTCCCTGCTGCTTATGATTTATGGGGATTAAAAAAAGGAGTGGGTGGATTTTTATCACTATAGGGTGGTTGTGTACACACACTGCCAACACACATTTATGTCCAAACACCAGGCAAAAGTGAATTTTGCATAATAGGTCCCCTTTAAGGGTTAGTTCACCCCAAAATGAAATTGTCATTATTTACCCTCATGTCGTTCCAAGCCCGTAAGACTTTCGTTCATCTTGGAACACAAATGAAGAGCTCTTTTTTATGAAATCTGAGGATTTCTGTCCCTCCATAGACTGCATTTGCAACTTGATCTTTGGCACTTCAAAAAGTTCATTAATAGATCGGAAAACTAATCCATATGAATCAATCGGTTTAGCCCAAAGTTATGGAAACATTATTTCACAATGTCTTTTTTTCTTGGTTATACAAATGTTAACAGAATTTGTTGCAAACATTATAACATTACTTTCAGGGCTGGGGAGTAACGAAATACAAGTAACGACGTTACGTATTTAAAATACAAAATTTGAGTATCTGTATTTCGTTACAGTTACATTTTAAATAGATGGTAATCAAATTACAGTTACATTCAAAAAGTATTTTACATTACCAAAGTGATTACTTTGAATTGTAATGTCATGTATTTCATTTAATAGGCTATAAACTTAAGCTGTTTGAGGATTTTTAACCAACGAGCCAATGTTTATGATTCTCCGACTCTGTTTAAAGAAAAAAAAAAAAAAAAAAACGCGCGCGCAGCCTGTTCAGATATTAGCAGCAACCTGCAGAGTGCAGACATGAGATCGCACGCAAAAAATGGACGGAAAAACAGGCATAAAGCATTTCTCTAGTGGAAATTCAAAGACAGTTTTACTTATAAACATGAAAAAGGACGTACAGTAACATCATAGCAATGCAATGTCTACTGCAACAAAACTTCTATAGGCTTCAAAGGATTCAACGTCTAATCTGAAAAAGCATCTTGAGGTAGGCCTAAGCTGTTCTTGGTCTTTGAAAATGTTATTTACTTATTTACTCCTTTTTTCCTATTTACTTGTACGTTGAGCTTTGTGTGGTTATCATTAGCCTACTATATTTATAAGAATGTATTAGGCTAGGTCTTTGAAAAACAAAAAATCCTCATATAATTAACATCCACTTAATCATGCGTTAAATAATGTTTTATAACGCCAATTTCTTGGTGTAGTTTACAGACAAACTTTAAATCTTAATTTATTCCAAATGTTTAAATGGCGCATACTCGAGTTCATGATCAAAAATAGAGATGCAGTAGTCCACTGGTCATAAATCCAAAGGTTTTTTAGTTTTATTTTGATCTTTATTCCGGGCTTGCAAACAAACTGCTTTGTAATAATTTCCCTAAATTTCAGGAAATACTAACCCTTGTCAACAGGAAGTTAACAGAGGCACACGCTGAAAACGGACACAAAGAGGAGAAGAGACGCCCAGCAGAGGAAATATTGCACCATGCACAGCTCACTGTTCGCCAAATATAAGAATAATATAAATTTAAATTGGGGTTGATATGAATGTATCTCTGAAGGGAACTGTCTTCAGACAAGTTTTGATGGCTTTTCCTCTTATCTCCAGCGCAGCGCTGCTGTGTATATAGTGGTAACCATGGAAACAAACTATATCACTGCTGTTCCATAAGCGCCACCTACTGTCAGAGAGTGGATTTGCATTTCATTCAGTCCGTCTGCTTATTTTGTTTTGTGCAGGTGTCTTATGTAGCATCATTTCACAAAGCTAAAGTCAGACCATGCTGTTTTTGCTGTTAATCTTGAAATTATACAATAATTTAAATTAAAAACAACTGATCATGCTCATGTTCATAACATCTTTGTTGGGATTGTGATAAAAATGCAGTGTTTGCCTCTAATATCAAAGAGCTACACATATTTTTTGAACAAATAAACAACAAATAAATTTGCTTTAAAAAAATCTGCAACCAGTATCAGAATCAGCCAATTTGCTTCTGTTGGCCATGAAAAATCAAAATAGGTGCATCACTAATAATAATTAAAAAAAATAAATAAAGGATTATTTAAAAAAAAAAAAAAAAAAAAAAATCAAATAGTTTTTTTTTCCCGTTTGTTGTTTATATGGTTAACATTAATGCAGCTATCAGTGCACTGAGGTTAAATATTAGTATGAACATATTTATACTAGGGATACACTAATAATACTAGATCACAAAATGATCATATTTTTTTCCAAACCTGTAAAATGTGGTGATGTGTTTAAATTGTGATGCAAAAAACTGTTGAGAAACCGAGTCAGCTTTGAATATAGGCCTTTTCTCGAGATTATTGGGTATCATTTCATTTCATTTTCTTTATAAACTTTTACAAACTTTCTTAATAAAACAATTTAAACCACTGTGTCATCTCGACTCTATACACAAAACAACCTATATTATTAACAATATTTTATTGTTGTTATTTCATATTTTGTTATCCCTCTGATGCACATCTTTACAAATATAAAAATATAATTTAGGAATGATATATCAATAGTAATTATGGATGTGATGTTAAAAGAAACAAATATTTTCTTAATTTGTTTATCAAGATATTGAAATTCTTTACCAACTCATAGGTTATGTCTAATAAATTGCAGATATACATTTTGTAACTGATGTTAAAAATACAATTTAGTGGAAAACCAAATCCTGGTGGGTATTTTTACTTACAGGTTTTAAACATAAAACAGAACTTCAAGTTAATATATTCTTTTGAGTATTTCAAAGTAATCCAAAGTATTTAGATTAAGTTACTAAACTTGAGTAATGTAACAAAATACGTTACTGATTACTTTTTAAAGCATGTATTTTGTAATCTGTAGTGAAGTACATTCTAAAAGTAACCTTCCCAACCCTGATTATTTTTGAATGTTCACTGAACATGCTGAAATAACGTCTTAAAAAATGGTAGATGAACATCCAACTAAATTCTTTAAGAAAAAACATTCCATGAACAATGTTTAAATAAAATGTTATTTGTGTTCTAGCATTTTGAGAACATCATTAAAGGTGCCGTAGAACGTTTTTCAAAAGATGTAATGTGTCCGTGAAGTTTCAGCTCAAAATACCCCATAGATTTTTTTTTTATTCATTTTTTTAACTGCCTATTTTGGGCATCATTAACTATGCGCCAAACGGTTTTTATAAGCCTTTAACGGTTTTCTACGAGCTCCTGCGCATCTTGCAAGTGAGTTGTAGCAATTTATTAATGAATAGGCTATATAAGAATATTTAAGTAAAATTGATTTTTTTTTTACGTTTTTGAAATGTATTTGATCGAAATACATTAATAGGCAAGGCAAGGCAATTTTATTTGTATAGCACATTTCATACACAATGGTAATTCAAAGTGCTTTACATAAAGAAGAATAATAAAAATAAAACATAAGGAACAGTAAAAACAGAGAATTTTGCTATCTGGATAGAAGAGCTAGGAAGTCTTAGGGAGTTTTTTTGTTGTCGTTTTTGTTGTTGTTGTTGTCCGTCACAGTGGATCTAAACCTCACACATCAGGACCGCTGTCTAGCAACCTGTTAAGGCACTTCAAACCGATAAACAAAGTTTCAATCTCCCCTTTTGCCAAGACACCTAATAGCTGTAATTTGAAATATTATAACTATTTAAAATAACCGCTTCCTATTTTAATATATTTTAAAATGTAATTTATTCCTGTGATGGCAAAACTGAATTTTCAGCATATTACAATGATTTCTGAAGGATCATGTGACACTGCTATTTTAATATATATTTTTATCGAAACCACCATCAAGTCTTTTGGTATCGTCAGTGTCACATAACCCTTCAGAAATCATTTTAATACTCTGATTTTAAAAACATTTCTTCTTATTATCAATGTTTTGCTGCTTAATATTTTTTGAGGAAACCCTGACACATTTTTTCAGGATTTATTTGAGAAACAGAAATAAAAGTAAACTTTATTTGAAATAGAAATCTATTGTAATACAAATGTCCCATTTGATGTGTCCTTGCTGAGTAAAAGTATTAATTTCTTTAAAAAAAGAAAAGAAAAAAATCTTACTGACCCAAAACTATTGAACGGCAGTGTATATAAAACAGAGAGCAAATTTATAATACACTCAAACTTATAAACAAACAAACAAGCTGAAATATGTTGAGCATAGCTAGAAAAATATATAGTTTCACTACACACATTTACATTCAAAGACAACTTTTCCAGAATCACAGTTTTAACATCCATGGAACCAAATACATTTAAAATCAAGAAGACAGAAATAAAAAAATAAAAAAATGAAACTTTGTCACTTAATCAATCAGAAATATCCTTTCACTGAATATTCTGTTGCTCAGTTGTCAAATGATAAACTGCTGCTGTTATTAACCAACATAAATACACACTGTGCAAACAATAATGGCTTTTTCTAATGATAACAAAAGCTGATAATTTCTAATAAAAGCTCATTGCTTTTCAAACATTATCCAGCACTGTCTCTGAAGCACATTTAGGATTGCTAATATTACAGTAAGTTCTGGTAAATCTATTGCCTTGATGATCCTGGTCATTCACTTCTCAACCTGCTACAAACTCATCAGTATCCTGGGATTAAAGTTTCTACTCCGGGTATGTTTATTTAACCTGAGCATACGTCACATCACTAGATCCAGCACCTGAAAATATATGAATGAATTCCAAATGGACATTTCTAAATCTTATGCAGCATTTCATGTAATTCTTAGATTCTCAATAATGCATGAAGATGAAGTTTTCAGTGGTTCTTGTGAATTGTGATTTTTTGTTTTTTGTTTTTAGTTTGATGCTCACCTTGATCTGTTTCCAGCTTCAGTTCAGAGTACAGGCCGTCACAACTCTCAGTGTTTTTGACTAGAAGATGAAAACAGTTCATATCTTTAGTGCTTACTGTACGTCCAACAGTGATATGAAATATAACATTATAATATAATAAACATGCTAAAAGAGAGCAGAGACTTTTGTGGCGGTTTACCTTTCTTTTCTTTCTTTTTCTTCTGTTTGTTTGTAGATTTCATTTCAATCTCAGCATATGTGATCTCAGTCGGTCCACTTACAGTGTCTACAATGAACAACAGAAAAAAAAGACACCTGATTGAACTTGATTTCCTTTGCAAAAATCACAGTGATACAAAAAACAATGGATTTGATTTCCAGTTTCTTTAGAGAAGAACTACTGAACTCATCATAATGACATAAATACTTTAAATGTCATCATTATTACCATGCTTCTGTCTTTATTAATAGTTGTGTCAACTGAGTCATAAACATGTGCAGTTCCTGTAATAAATTAATACATTAATTATTTCCAATAATATATACATTTTCAAGATTTGTCATGCATCTTATTAATTAATTCCACTGAAAAATACTGATGTCATGTTGACATAAACTTATAAAAACAAAGCCCTAAATACATATTTAATGTGCTATTAATATTCTAAAGTAAATAAAATATATTTTTTGCTATGCAGTTTTTGATAAAACCAAATAACAAGCTGAAATACAGGTGCATCTCAATAAATTAGAATATCATGAAAACGTTTTTTTTTTTTTTTTTTTTGAATTGTAAAAAGTAAAACTCTAAATCAGGAGGCTCATCAAGTATCTCAAGTGGGGGTCAGTAATGCCATGAAAGACGGGTCTGAGCCTCTAATAAGGGTAAGCCACAGAGGGTCATGCTGAAAGAGCTGTTCACAGTGCTGTGCCAAAGCATATTCATGGAAAGTTGACTGGAAGGAAAAGTGTGGTAGAAAAGGTGTACAAGTGAAAGGAATGACTGCAGGCTTGAGAAGATTGTCAGGCGAAGCCGATTTAAGAACTTAGGAGAGCTTCAAAAGTGGATGAGTGGAGTCAGTGGATCAAGAGCCACACACAGACGTCTTCAGGAAATGGGCTACAACTGTCACATTCCACGTACCAAGCCACTTCTGAACCAAACAACATCAGAAGCGTCTTACTTGGGCTAAGGAGAAAAGAACTGGACTATTGCTCAGTGGTCCAAAGTCCTCTTTTCAGATGAAAGTAAATTTTGCATTTCATTTGGAAATCAGGTCCCAGAGTGTGAGGAAGAGTGGAGAGGCACAGAAAGTCCAGTGTGAAGTTTCCACAGTCAGTGATGGTTTGGGCTGCCATGTCATCTGCTGGTGTTGGTCCACTGTGTTTTCTGAAGTCCACAGTCAACGCAGCCGTACCAGGAAATTTTAGAGCACTTCATGCTTCCTTCTGCTGACAAGCTTTATGGAGATGCTGATTTCATTTCCAGCAGGATTTGGCACCTGCCCACACTGCCAAAGGTACCTAAAGCTGGTTCAATGACCATGGTGTACTGTGCTTGACTGGCTATCAAACTCGCCTAGAGAACTAGAGAATCTATAGGATATTGTCAAGAGGAAGATGGGAGACACCAGACCAACAATGCAGAGCTGAAGGCCTATCAAAGCAACACACACTGAGCAGTGCCACAGGCTGATCGCCTCCATGCCACGCCGCATTGATGCAGTAATTCATGCAAAAGGAGGCCCAACCAAGTATTGAGTGCATAGAAATGAATACTTTTCAGAAGCCTGACATTTCTGTTTAAAATATCATTTTTTATTGATCTATGAAGTATTGTAATTGATTGAGATAGTGAATTGGTGGGTTTTGTTAAATGTGAGCCAAAATCGTCATATTAAAAGAACCAAAGACTTAAAGTACTTCAGTCTGTGTGCATTGAATTTATTTATTATACGAGTTCCACAATTTGAGTTGATTTACTGAAATGAATGAAGTTTTCCACGACATTCTAATTTATTGAGATGCGCCTGTATGTATGAAGACACAAATATGTTAAACTTTAGAGCGAAACATTATTTATTTGAGAGATCTGTCCTGTCAGTTAAAAGTTATTCCTAAATGTCTTTTATATCAGTTTGTAAAGATTTATGGATCTTTATTAATGGGTAATGAATAAGTCTGACCAGACAGCAGTGTCTTGTATGTCTTCACTCTGGTTCTGCTCTGATGTCTGACTGATGTTCTGCTGTTGGCCGACAACAGAGGAGACTCAGATCTTCCACCTAGTCAAACACA
>JAOTNS010001310.1:0-76057 GCA_028476615.1 Culter alburnus
TTAATAAAGGACTTTTAAAGCGAAAAGCTGTGTTTTTGTAAGAAAAATATCCATATATAGAACTTTATAAATAACTTTATATATAAATTCGAATAACGAGCTTCCGGTAGATGACCACACGCAGAATGCGGAAGTTGACTTGTGCCAAATGAGTAATCCTCTGACGCGATGTATGATGCAGAATGTAGGAGTTTCATAAGCTCAGACGCCTCTCACGTTTCAAACAAGAACGGCTGGGCAACAAACTCAAGCTCCTCTCCTCTTATATCAAAATCCTCTGACATTTCTCTTTAAAATTTCTTGTTTTAGACTAATTTGTGACCAGTGTTTTGTTTTGCTCTGTCTTCGCCTCCATGTTCGTCATTGCATCATTGCGTTTGGGTCAAAGGTTGCTCTTTCACCCAAATTGATGTGCGCAGTATGTGTACAGTCGTCAACCAGAAGCTTGTATATATGAATTTATATAGATATTTTTGTAAGATATTTTTCTTACAAAAACACATCACTTCACTTTAAAAGGCCTTTATTAACCCCCCCTGGAGCCGTATGGATTAATTTTTTTTAATGGATGGATGCATTTTTTCTGTCTTCAGAATGTGTGTCACAACCATTATAAACCTTGGACGACTAGGGATATTTTTAAATATATATCTGATTGTGTTCGTCTGAAAAAGGATTTACATATAAACCTAGGATGGCTTGAGGGTAAGTAAATCATTGGATAATTTTTATTTTGGGTGAACTATCCTTTTAATATATTAATAAGGAATATTTTAATAATTATAAAAATAGTTTATAAAATGTGAATAGACCTTGCAGTGACTCTTTAAACAATTTTGAATAAACACAGCAAACTGAATAAACATGGAACTACCTCATTCAGTTACAGAAAATGAATGTCTGACTGTCTGTCAAATACTCAGAATCAAGCATTCGACACTGACATTATATAACCTTATCTATATATTTGGGCTTCACTCACAGAATTGGTCACACCAAAGCATCCTCGTTTCCAATGTATGGCTGGAAACAGACCACAAGCTCCAGTCTTCGAGGAGAATAGGCAACAGCACAAGCCACAAGACAGTAAGTAACCTGCAAGAACAAATTTTTTGAAGCTGTTTACATACTAACCAATAAATATAAAAAGCAACCAATACAAAATGTTTATTGCTATTTATCAGGCAGAAATGCTACAACACCTTGCCCATCAAGTAAGTGGTAATAGTTTGCAAACTATCATGGAAAAGTTAATTTATTTCAGTAATTCAACTCAAATTGTGGAACTCGTGTATTAAATAAATTCAGTGCATGCAGACTGAAGTACTTCTTTGGTTCTTTTAATTGTGATTAACTTTTCCACAACATTCTAATTTATTGAAATGCACCTGTATAGGCTATATAAACAAACTTTTAAACAAATGATTTTGGACCTTCAGTGTTTGGTCCCTAGTAATATGAAAAATGGAAATGAATATAGGCTATGTACCTTGCTCTGTAATTAAAACAAGTATCATTTCAGAAATGAAGTTCCATGCTCTAGCATAAAAATGACTTAATAGCTTAGTCTGCAAAGTAAGATAATATCCAATGGCTCATTTCATGGCATTAACATTTTAAATGTAAATTTTACTTTTGTGGTAACTGGTATGATACAATAAAGCTTTTTTTTTTTCACTTACAGCATCAGCATTGTCCTGTAAAACTGGATGTCAGGGGACTGATGATAAAGAGCAAAGTATTACTTTTATGTTATTGAGCTGTTTTGTTTACCTGTTATATCGTACCTGGCAAGCAAACATTACTATTTATGAGGCTTATGAGGCTGAAATGCAATATGTCATTATTAATATAATAATAATAACTTTAATTTATGTAGTGCCCTTAAAGGCTGCTCAACCACACATAAAAATTATAGCTACGAGCAGCAATTATTAGTTGCTGCTCAGATGTGTCTTCAAGTGTCAGAAACAGGACAAAGATCTCTAACATGATCTAGGAGTTTCAACTTAAAATCATCACAAAACATAGTGAAGCAGCCCTTGCGTATAGTGAATCAATTCTTGAACATCCATTTAAAAGCTTTGTTAGTCAACTATGGTCACAAGATCTGTTGAATTCTATTGGTAAGAACAGAACTTGTGATGATGGTTGACTTTCTATGAAATAATCGCGTCACAAAAATCGAATTCTTGTCTCATATTTTTGTTTCAATTTGTTAATCTGTTAATTATATATGTAAATTTGTTAATTACATGACTTGCGTATACCAATTTATTCCTTTTATATTCATGTGGTATTATTCTGAATTTCTTTATTCAAGTGCTGCAGGTGTGTGATGTGATGAAGTGTCAATCCTCCTGTTTTGTTGTTTATCCTGCTATCTGCACATAAAAAAACTGCAGACCTGGAAAAACAATATTTTTAATGGGTCACACCGAAAATAACACCCCTAGATTTAATTCAATCTTACTTTATTCTGTAACTCTTCCAATTTGCACTCACCGCTACACTAAATAACAAGGTTGCTGTCTACACACGTGGTGCTGAAAGCCTGCGATTTTGCAACCTGTAACAAATCATGTTTCTCACACTTTCTTTTTACGTTTCAAAACAAACGAAAATGTACACTTGTAATATCAAATAAATTACACTGTTTTCGAGATGAAAAGACGAAAACATTATAAGGGGTCGTAGGAGCGAATTATGAAGTGTGTATTATTATTATTATTCCGAAATTCAACAGGCCATCGCCAGTTACTCCTTTACCTCAACAGCAAATTCCAGCACACAGCGACTATGTTTCCATGCAAACATGAAATTGTAGACATTTTTTAACAATGTGCTCACCAGAGGTGTAAAGTACTTTGTAAATGTAATTAGTTACTGTACTTAAGTATCTTTTTGGCTACTTTGTAGTTGTACTGAGTAACAAAAATATTAGCAACTTTTACTCTTTACTTGACTACATTTTTGAGCAAGTAAATGTACTTTTTACTCCACTACATTTGTGATGAGTAATGCAATTACAGATTACATTTCATGGCACCAGTTTCATGGCAGCAGTTTGTTTCTGATATAAAGAAGCGATATCGCCATGTAAGGGCATTGAAGATGCTATATCTTGTGCATTTTGCCTTTACTCACCCAAAATTTGTCTACAAGGATACTTTACGTTGAATGCGAGTGCATTAGCAGGTTATTGACAAGACCGTTTTGAAGGATATTAGTTTACTTGTGGCCTTTTTGTGCACTTGAGCTTAACTGAGACTTGAAAGTTTGTAGACATTTAAAAGGTTGTGTCGACCTTGATTTGTTGCAACATTGAGATGTTCAATTTTATTTTAATTTTAGAAAAAAAAAAACTTGATTTCTCATCTTACAAATCAATTGTTTGTTATTAACTATACTATATTTCCTATTTTAAATTCTTTTCATACATATATTCATCCATGTTATTTTCAGGAGCATGCCTTCAAACATTTAAGACAGCCAAGATGCCAGAGATAGAGGGAGAGGTGGCAGAGTTTTTGAAGCATGCCCCGCATAAACGTGGAGGACCAAAAACCCTCAGGGTAATTATCTGCATGCAGTATGTATATTAAGTGCATATGAATAATAACTGAAATAGTGTGTGTGTGTGTACGTTTTTATTCTTTAACCTGAATGCACACTGATTTATGGGGACTTGTGTCACCGTGGGGACCTAAATTGAGGTCCCTATGAGGAAACAAGCTTATAATCATACAGAATGAGGTTTTTGAACGTGTAAAAATGCAGTAAGAGTTGTCTACATTGCTTGATATATTTTTAATTAATTTTTATGTATGTATTTACATATTAGCAATTAAGAAACTGTTAGAAAGTGATTTATTGTAATAGACATTAAGCAATGTCTTATGTGCTCCTCTTTTAAGACTGATGTGCCCACAGCAGAAGATGATGAGGTAATATATTATATTTCTTACTTGCTTGTATTTTTATAAAATTGCACAAACATTCATTGCTTCAAACGGCATTTTAAAACTAGATATTATAGTAAAAGTAGTACTCACATTAAATGTGAAACAATGAGGTCGTATAGGTAGCTATATTATGATGTTGGTGATGTAAAACAAAATTACATTTCGTTTCTGTCGGGCAAAAACCTCATATTTTTTTAACTGTGTTGTCAAGGATGGTATTATGACTATGGTCAGACACTTGCATAAGTAATTATAATATTAACATTAAAAAAAATCAAGTGTAGTTACGAGGTTTTTACGTCGCGTTACGTTTTCGTAAACTTACATTATGTGAAGTTTATACGAGCGTATGGGGCGCTCAGTGGGTTCAGGTGTGCACCAAAGATGGGGGTGTGAGTTTAACTTGATTAATAAAAGGAAAGGAGATTTGTATATGTTACTTCATGTGGTCTATAATAAACAGAAGAGAAAAGGCAAGCAGTTGTAAATATCCAAACATTGAGATATTAAGATTAATCGTCCACTTGTGACGCAGTTTAAAATGCGTTCAATTTACGGTCAAATATCGACATTCAGAACAACAATGTTGATTACAAAGGCAAAATATATGTGAAAACTCACCCGTAATCATTTACGCCCTGGAAAAAAAACATATACAACGTTGAATAAAGAGTCCAGAAAGCCTAATTCGTATGCATAACTAAGCTGCCGATTCTGGATGTCCGCACCTGACTGAGCTGCATATGCTACATACCACTAGGGGGCGTGTTAGGGCTTTCTCACAAAGTTTATTGTAGTTAGGGTGCTCAGTTTTTCCAGTTGAAATCTCTAAATATTTATTAAAACAGTGCTTCATGATAGAAAAGTGATAGAAAACCGCTGTAGGCTACTGACTCAAACATCAGTTCTTTGTTACTCTAAAAAGTAAAGTTACTTCTGAAAAGTAATTAATTAACAGAATAAAAAAATGTAATAGTACAAAGTAAAATTACATTAAATAAAATCATCTTCAAACTGCGCGGTACAATTGAGGCGGGGTGGAGGTTTGTCCGACATTTGTAAATAATCAAACATTGAGTTATTAAGTAGTTTGTAGATTAACATACATGGTTTAACTGCGTGCTGGTTATATTAATAAATAAGTAAACAATAACAAGCAGATCGCGCGATTGTCCACTTTGTGACGCAGTTTAAAATGCGTTCAATTTACGGTCAAATATCGACATTCAGAACAACAATGTTGATTACAAAGGCAAAATATATGTGAAAACTCACCCGTAATCATTTACGCCCTGGAAAAAAAACATATACAACGTTGAATAAAGAGTCCAGAAAGCCTAATTCGTATGCATAACTAAGCTGCCGATTCTGGATGTCCGCACCTGACTGAGCTGCATATGCTACATACCACTAGGGGGCGTGTTAGGGCTTTCTCACAAAGTTTATTGTAGTTATATGGGTGCTCAGTTTTCCCAGTTGAAATCTCTAAATATTTATTAAAACAGTGCTTCATGATAGAAAAGTGATAGAAAACCGCTGTAGGCTACTGACTCAAACATCAGTTCTTTATGTTACTCTAAAAAGCAAAGTTACTTCTGAAAAGTAATTAATTAACAGAATAAAAAAATGTAATAGTATAAAGTAAAATTACATTAAATAAATTCATCTTCAAACTGCGCGGTACTTCATTCTAAATTGAGGCGGGGTGGAGGTTTGAGGTTTATCCGACAGGTTGAGAATCCAACGGAGTTACAATGTTTAGTCACAACCTCTTTTAAATGTTTTTCTTTGGTTACATATTTTGTAAAACACACATACAGACGTGAAGGATGACCATTAATTTAAAACAAGAGATGAGAACAAAAATTAGAAGTATAGAGATACAAGATTTCCGCCCACATTGACAATTTGATCATTCTTATTTGTAGTATTAATATTATTTGGAATTTGTTAATTTTTTCACGGTAGACTACACCTGACAACCTATCGCGGCACACACTGGTTAAGAAACACTGTGTTAGAAGATGGGTCTCATTAACAACTGCGTGGATTATTTCGTTAGCTATATGCATGCAGAAAATAAAAAATCTCCACCACGTGCATACATTTTAAGGTCTACAAGTTATCAAACATGGGCTTAAACATTTTAGCCTCAAAATTCAGTACATAACTACAGAAGAATTTCCTTCTCAAACCTGCGTTGGCTATTTTCTCGCATAGGCTATTTTAGTCGGTTTAATCATAACTTGCTGATATATTTTTACTTAATCTGTAATATGTTTGAACAAACCTGTCAAGAATAATATCTTCGTTTTCCCTTTCGGTTTTCGAATGAATGAATGAATGAATGAATGATAAATAGTTTCAGTTGTTCCCATAATTATTTTCATAAATTTAGAATAAATTTAGTTCGAGAGTTTTTGGTGAATCAAGATTAGTGCGTTAAAAACGGTCGTGCGTAGCGTGTTGGATTTCACACAAATTTATGCGTGCGCTTATTGAGACAAAATGCTTTAGTCCCTGCACAATCAATAGCAAGACCAGAACAATCGATAATAATAATGACATTTTTTTTATTCTTCTTTTACAGACCCAAATTGGACAGGTACAGTTTCATATGTTGTTTCACAAATTAAATGAGGTGATGGACTAACTGTAGGCTATTAGGACAAACAACTGATTTAATTGCAATGATTTGAATTTCAGTCTCCTCCACTCTTCCAATCCGACAGCGAAGACTGTTAATGTCAATTAATTTGTCCTGGTTTTGTATTTATAGTTCCATGTTTCTTGTTTTAAATTGTTTTGTCTTAAAGTCGTTTTGTGATGTGTTAAGAATGTTTCCCTGTTTACCTTTAAATTATTTTAGTTAAAAATGAATTTAAAAATTAAAATTTCTCTTTGTTGTTTCATCTTCATCGTACTCTTTATTCCGTGACAGCTGCAGAATCATGTTGTACTAACAATCCTTACGAACATTAACCATGGTTATGTTATAGTAAATAGTAAAATGTTTTTGTTGTTTTGTATATATTGATTTGGTTTATGTAGTAAACCCATGGTTAATTCGTGGTTACCATGGAATAATGGTTAATTTTGGTTAATTTATAAGGAAATCATTGATGTTGTAACTAATGAGATGATTTAAAAATTTGCTTACCTTTATTTCTTCTTTTCGATGGTTGAGCAAATCTGTATATAAGTTAAGTAAAATCAGCAGGCCTCCTAATTTGCTTACCTCTAGCTATGTCCAGTGATGTTTTAATGTTTTAACGGGTCTGCTAAAGTTTGTAGCCCAATAGATATCAACTACACTGCACAGGAATCACGAAAGACCGATGTAAAACACATGCAGTGAGGAACACCTCAAGGTTCCCACAAGAGGGAAACCTCGTTTTGGTGATTTCGGGTGAATGAGTTAAAAACCAAGTTAATCAAAATTTAACTAAGTAAATTTTATTTAAATTGTATTTTATTTGTATAGCACATTTAAACACAGCAAAGTTGTCCAAAGTGCTGAACAGAGTAAAACACCTGGGAGAAAAGATTTTCAGCCTCTTTTTAAGAAGGTGCAAGAAGACCTCCAGAGAGTACCAGGTAAGACGTGATATCTACGTTTTCAGAACGTCGCATGGTGACTTTTAATGTAAGAACAACGTTAAAAAAACGTTTCTGCAACGTCATTAATACGTATTAATACGACATCTTTCGTATTAAATACGTCGGATAAAAACGTTATCACAACCTTTTCACGACGTGAAAAAAACGTTTTTACAACGTTATCGTGTTTGCTGGGACGTGATATCTACGTTTTCAGAACGTCGCATGGTGACTTTTAAAAAAACACGTTAAAAAAACGTTCCTGCAACGTTTTGAAAATACGTATTTATAACGTAAAAAAAACCCGACATCTGTCGTATTAAATACGTCGGATAAAAACGTTATCACAACCTTTTCACGACGTGAAAAAAACGTTTTTACAACGTTATTATGTTTGCTGGGTTCTTTTCTTTTGTGGGAAACCTAAGAACTTAATAAAATTACTTGAGTTTTAGTGTCTGAACCTTGAAGTGTAGCTCATAACATGTTTCTCCTCTATACTTTCCTGTCTCATCTATAGTTTACGCCAGGACTAATCAACTCTGGTCCTGGATGGCCACTGCTTTACAGTTACAACCTCTATCAAACACACCTGCTCGTAATTTTTAAGTGATTTTTAAGTGATTCTTAAGTTGACAAAATTGTTCAAATGTGACTGAGTAGGGATAGGGCTAAACTCTATAGGACTGTGGCCCTACAGGACCAGAGCTGACTAGCCCTGGTTTTTTCAATAAAAAGAGTTTAACACTAGAACCGCCGGGGGTCGCTGTATACCTAAAACCGCCATGCGGGTAAATTTTACCCAAGCACATTACACCTGTTTTTATATGGCTAAAGAACATATTATTTCACTGTATTATGTCACTGTCTTCACAAAGAAGTGTCTAGAGTCATGAAATGATTATGTCTTGTCATCAACTATATTTTTGTCCTGTTGTTTTATGTTCAAGGCTTTTTTATGCAGGCTACACTAATCACTTTTCATAACGGTCAAGCTAAACAAGTCTGCACTGACAATGAGAATTAGAAGGAAATAAATACATATTTGGGTGGTGTAATATTATAATTAATCATGTATTAAGATAACCCATGTTATTTAAATTACTAAAATAACCTATAGACAATAATGAACAATAATAATTCCCCACATTGCATAGGATGTATGATGCGATGACAAATTCAAGCGCGCAGCTTCACCTTAATTATTTATATCCAAAGTTTATTGATGCTGATCTGTAACTATTGTAGCAATCCTGTCCTGAAGAACAGACTCAGTCTAATGTTTCTCGGAGGCTCTGGATCGCTGTCAGATGAGCCGTCAGAGGCTGAGCCGACCCAGGACGCCTCACTGATCTCACCACCATCAGACTCTCCTTCACTCATGGCATTTAGGGCTTCTACCTCTTCGACATCCATAAATCGCCGGTTTTTACTCATTGTGACTTTATTTATGAAACCGATGACCGCTAATTCAGTAAGTGAAAGGCGTTGCTTAGCAATGTACAATGTTTAAACATAAGGGGACGCGAAAATGACCGCGCGAAAATACAGGCATTATATAGCGGGTAAATTTGACCCGCGTGGAGCTTATAGGTATAAATGCCCCATTTTATGATCTGGTTTTATCTAAACAATTTTTTGGTAACGCTTTAGATTACAGCCCGGAAAGTACTGCGTAATTACAACAAATTTACAGTGTAACTTTCAATAATTATAGTGTAACTATACAGTAAGTATGTGTAAGTATAGGGGAACAATATGTAAAGTATTGGGAATAAAGGGGTAACAACCAGGAAAATAACAAATTATTTATACTGTAAATATTTTATAACTAAGGGGTACGTATGACATATAACTAAGGGTACGGGCCATAAATTAAAGTGGAGCTTGATACCCTCTTGTTTCATGTAGTTACAGGGTAAAATGACATTACGGGCCGTAAATTAAAGTGGAGCTTGTTACCCTCTTATTTCATGTAGTTACAGGGTAAATATGACATTACGGGCCGTAAATTAAAGTGGAGCTTGTTACCCTCTTATTTCATGTAGTTATAGGGTAAGTAATTAATAATAAATAAATAAATAAATAAATAAATAAAAAACGCAAACAGTCATATCACTTGGAAAACTTTATTTGAAAAACAACTTATTTCAAAACAGATTTAAAGTTGCAACACTTCTTATTTGTTTCTCTTGCTTGGCTTCCTCCTCCTCTTGTTCCTCTTTTTCTGTCTTTCCACTGATGAATCTAGAGAGGGAATCCCATTTGCTATTCTGTATTATAAGAAAATACAGTACACCCGGAAATGTGCTCACCGTTTACTCATCTTTTACCCTCATGCCATCTGAGATGTATACGACTTTCCTTCTTAAGATGAACACAAAAAGGTTTTTAGGAAAAAAAATAAATCATCTGGGAACGCTTTATAATGCAAGCTCACGTGTTCCTAAAAGTCGAAGCATCAAACAGCACATACAGCAATAACTACAGTAATCCATACGACCCCAATGGATGAATCGATGTCTTCTGAAGAGAAACGATACGTATTTGTAAGAAAAATACCAAATATTTGAATATTTTGAAAACTTTCGACCAACTGTCTCCTGCGCGTGCATGCGAGGGTTGAGAGTTCATGCTTGACGTAACTTGAAGCGTGACGTAAGCGTGCCGAGAAACTCACGCAGATGTTGGATGCCGTCAGGTTTTTTTTATTATTATTATTTTACTAATGCTCACGACAAAATACACAGAATAACAGATAATGAGAATAAGAAACAAACAAGACAGAATAACAGAGACGGCAGTTCTCGCGCGAGTTTCACACGAATTTCTCACGAGAACGTCATGAAAGCTTCACATTGCTCATTTCAATGTTCTTCGTCAAACGCAAAGTCGACTCTCATGCAGGCGCTGGTGACAGTTGGTCGGAAAGCGAAAAGATGAATAACCTAAACCATGAGAAAATTTCGGGGTGTGTACTGTTTTTATAATACAGAACAGCAATGAGATTCCTTCTTAAGATTCATCAGCTGAGAAACAAGAGCAGGAGGAAGCCAAGCGAGAAACAACACAAAAAACAACAAACTTTTACTTTCTGTCAGGAAAGTAACTCTTTAGAGTTTGAAATGAAAAGTTGATTTAAAAAAATGATATAAGTGTTGTAGACCTGTTTTAATAAAGTTGTTTTTCAAATAAAGGTTTCGGAGTCAGTGATATCAGATTGTTTGCATTTTATTAATTACTTACCCTGTAACTACATGAAATAAGAGGGTAACAAGCTCCACTTTAATTTACGGCCCGTAATGTCATACTTATCCCTTAGTTAAATGTCATACGTACCCCTTAGTTATAAAATATTTACAGTATAAATAATTTGTTATTTTCCTGGTTGTTACCCCTTTATTCCCGATACTTTACGTATTGTTCCCCTATACTTACACATACTTACTGTATAGTTACACTATAATTACTGAAAGTTATGCTGTAAATTCGTTGTAATTACGCAGTACTTTCCGGGCTGTAATCTAAAGTGTTACCCAATTTTTAATACCAAGGGATTGTAAATTACACAATTTTAGTAAAAGTCAATGACTGGGAGACTTGAATGTTTTTTTGAAAACCTGTTATGAACATTTGAAAAACAGCCACGGGTAAAATTGACCCCATTGGCGGTTCTAGTGTTAATGATGTAAAATGTATTTATTTTAACAAAGAAGAATTTTTACTTTAAACAAATGTTCATTTAAAAGCAGCATACTGCAGTGTAATATGTTACCATATCATCACCCTTAACACTGAAAATTTTAGTAATTGTTACAGATATCTAAATCAAAGAAAATGATAGGTTTGGATGGGTGGCGGGTGGATGGTTTATTCTTAACACTGGATTCAGGTGAAGTTCAAGCTGATCTATGCATCTCTAATGTGCATTTTGAGTGGAGTGTAGGCATGAACTTACCTTGCTGTGTGCTGTTATTTTAATGTGTGGTAGCGTGACATCAAGTTATCGCATGAAAGCACGTAATTAACACCTAGTGCCATTATAAAAATGGCACACAAATTCCAAGACTTAACAGTCATCAGAATTCAAATTCTGTTTGAATTTTTTTTATACCGGCTCTAAACTCTTCAGGAGTTTTTGTAAAGCCACTACATTTTCCACAAGAGGAATAGTGTCACCCTTGTTCCACATACTCCACTGGAGGGTGTGGAGGGTAAAAATGTTGGTACACCAGTGACTGTCAAAAAGCTTGATTAATTTTTCCAATTTCTCTTCAGTGTATGTCCATCAAACTAAGCTGATAAACTTTCTTTAAGGAATATCTGATCTTTGGAGCAAGAGAGTTTTTTTTTTCTTCCCATCAGAGAATTATTTAAATCTGTTGATAGTTGCTCACTTACTTAAAATCATTGATGGCTAGGAGAAAGGTTTCTCACTTTTTGTATTTTGACTTCTATCAAAAATTGTTTTTTTTTTTAAATTATGTACTGACACACTTTGTATAAAGTGATTCACCACAGAGACAAAACAAACAGCCCTTCAGTATTGTTTTTATGATTTAATTTGGTTGCATGCTTTTTAAGAGGTGTAATACCTACAGAGCACTTTACATTTATTGGGATCAGACAAGCTTCAGCTTGCAACATTAAGTGTGGAATGAGCAGGCAGAGGAGTGGATCTACGTGCAGGAATATTGACAAAATATGACAAAACTTGGAAAACAAGAAACTCAAAAAACCACATACAAATGTTTAACGACTGATAAAAAGAGTGGAACACAAGGACACTAAAACTCTGTAAACTTGTAATTTTCATTTGGGTGAACTACACACAATACAGATTGTCACTATCCACCATACATATTGTTGTATTGTATTGCGATATATTGTGACACAAATTATTGTGACACCCCTAGAAATGAATCAACACTGAACTTTTAGTTTTCTTCTAGAGCTGCTGTACAACCAAAACACACTTTGTTGCATTATTTTCCTGTTATCACTGTAAAGCTGCTTTGACACAATCTACACTGTAAAAAGCGCTATATAAATAAAGGCGACTTGACTTAAAGTGAAAGCCAAACGTGGGCCAAACAATAGAAATTTAAAACAAGTTCAAAACTGTGAAAAGATTCAAGATCATGCAGTTCTTCCCTTTTTGGATCAAACTCAGAACAGATGAAGAAGTGAAGCAACACAAAAATGGGTGTACCTCACTATCTTGGTTAATATTTCCCAACAGTTTGAGTTGCACAAAAACACTGTGGTCAGTTCAACAAAAGTTTATAGTCACCAGAATGGAGAACTTCACCTAAAAAAAAAAAAAAATCATATGTACCATTACAGTTTAGGATATTGTTTGCAAAGCATCAAACACATTCTTATGAAAACTAAATACATATACAAATCAAACCTGCTATAGAGTCATTATGCAAATGTGTATAGCCTACTATAAACAACAGATCATGAAGCTTAGGTTTATCAAAGTGTAATCCATACCAATCATTATCACATGCTTCACAATATACATGAACATGGGAATCAAATGATCACGGGAACGACATGTTTTCGACACAATATGTATAGGCCTGGTTTCACAGACAGGGCTTAGATTAAGTCAGGATTAGGTCTTAGTTCAATTAGGACATTCAAATTGTTTTTATAAACGTGCCTTAAACATAACTGGTGTGCGTCTTTAGACAAAACAATGTTTTAAACATATCATAAGATATATCAGTGCAAGTTTCTTTCAGTTAAAACAGCTCAAACATGCATTTTAGTCTGGGACTATCTTAAGCCTGGTCTGTAAAATTGAGGGTTTAGATTTAGTTATTTGTTTTACTGTTTGGTGAGCTACTTAAAAATGAATGGACGAGAAAACTGTGTCATAGATTTTGATTCTGAAACCTTGTGTCTGTCATTGAAATTTTTTATTTTGTGGTTGATTCACCGCATCACCCCACATCTTACTGCACAGCTCTCATTTAATTTTTACAGCTGTAATTTAATGTGTCCAAATTAAAATACTCTTATTATTGATTATCCAGTAAACTGCATGTACGTAGTGCCAGCATCAAATAAAGAATGAAACGCTGCTCTGGGCGTGGTCTGAAACAGGCTGTTCCAGTTAACTGAAATGTTTGTTCCAGCTAACAGACCTCACTGTCATGAGCAACCTAGAGCTTGAACAGCACAGCAGTTTTATCAGAAACCAATCCCATCTCTTCTCATTCTGCAAGATTATAACCACCCTCAGATCTGATATAAGACTCGGATCAGCAGGCAGATTTCACTCAGTTTGGAGCAAGAAGATGGCAACCGCAGGCAGCAAAAGGCCCAGAGACCCCTCTGCTCAGGTCAGACATTATATTTAACACCGTTTATGATACAGTAGTTAGTATACTTTACAAACACTACTACTTCACTTTCCAGTTTATACTTATAGGTACAATGAAAGCACATTGTGTATGTGCTACAATTAGATTCATTTTTATTAAATAGCGACACATCATACTTGTTTGGCAACACTTTTTAATAACTTTCATTAACAAACATATATTGCTTTACAGATCATTGGCTGAAATGCTTATAAATGTCATTAAACTTTCAATTCATATGATCATTTACTTTTTTAAAATCTACAAATGATTTTAAAATAATTATACAATGACTAAAAGCTTATTTGTTACATTTGAACGCTAATTGTCTTTTAACTTCAATTCATATATTATCTAATGCTCTTTTTTACATTTACATGTTGTGAATAAATAGTTGAATTAGTAATTTTAAGCACTTTTGTGTAAAGGCTGTCTTTAAAACTATTTAGCTTAACTTAACACATACTTGTAATTTAAGTGCAAAACATGTTTTTTTTTTGGCTCAACACGTAGATTTTCCCCTACGCACCTGACTTAAGTTTACCTGTTTACATGGGGCATCTCCTAATCGACAACCGAGAGTCTCGTAATCGACACTCAATAATATACCTGATCCTCCGGAGCGTCTCGTAATCGACACTCAATAATATACCTGATCCTCCGGAGCGTCTCGTCGACACTCAATAATACACCTGATCCTCCGGAGCGTCTCGTAGTCGACACTCAATATATGATCACGTCTCGTAATCACTCAATAATATATCTGATCTTACGGGGCGTCTCGTAATCGACACTCAATAATATACCTGATCCTCCGGAGCGTCTCGTAATCGACACTCAATAATATACCTGATCTTACGGGGCGTCTCGTAATCGACACTCAATAATACACCTGATCCTCCGGAGAGTCTCCTAATCGAAACTCAATAATACACCTGATCCTCCGGAGCGTCTCGTAATCGACACTCAATAATATACCTGATCCTCCGGAGAGTCTCGTAATCGACACTCAATAACCTATCCTCGAGAGTCTCCTACGAAACTCAATATCCTCCGGAGAGTAATCGAAACTCAATAATATACCTGATCTTACGGAGAGTCTCCTAATCGACACTCAAATATACCTGATCGGAGAGTTCCTAATCGACACTCAATCCTGATCTTACGGAGAGTCTCCTAACGAGTCTCCTAATCGACACTCAATAATATACCAGATCTTACAGAGCGTCTCCTAATCGACACCAAATAATATTTCGGTCAACGTCTTGACCCTAGTGATCCTAACTTGCTGCGCAGCAATAACCAGATAGACTCCAGACTACGCCTTAGAATAAGCTTTATTCACGGCCGGAGGACCTCGTATCAATCACAGAGAATCCCACCAGCATAAAGAATACAGCAGTTTATATAGGATAGGGGCATGGTAAAGCATTCTACAATATGATTGGTTCTTCATATGTCAAACCCTCATGTTACTAGGTAAAGCAAGATCTGACCAAATCATGTGTTTATTAGTTCGTTGGTTACTCAGTATCATGGGGCTATTATATTTAGATGGTTGTCTAGCTGTCCCTAGTTTAATTTCCCCTTTTCTTATTTTTGGACATGATTCAGACACACACTGACTTAGGCCCATGCAAGGTTTGAGGACATTTAGGTTTCAAAAGCATATAAATGTTATTCCTGCAAGGAAAAATAAATGTTAGTTATGATTAATTTAAAAATTCCATCACACATACTATATCCTTAAACAGGAAATTCCTTGATTTATACATTAACAGGAGAAAACAAATACATTTTTCAGGGAACACTGGTTTTCAATCAAATTGACCCCTTAACTAACCTTACATTTGTAAATGTAAAAAAGTGCATTGGGTAATGTATGAACTGAAGATTAATGACATTTATAGATATTTTAAAAGTGCATGATCATATGAATGGAAAGTTTAATAACATTTTGTAAGTATTTTAATTGACCTTAAAACTGTTAATCGTTATGTAATGTCTAATAAGTTCATTTGTAAACAATAACAAGCACATTATTTCATATTTATGGCTATGTAAATATACAGTTTATTAACTAATGATCATTGATGTAGTTATTATAAAGTTTTATCTAGTGTGGTATAAACAGTTTTACCATCAGAAGAGTACAGTAACTTGACTCCTATTCTAAATTGCTTGTGTTCTGTCTCTTAATCAGGGGTTAAAGGTCAAGTTTTTGATCAATATACCTTTGAAGGTGAATTCAGAGGATGATGCACAGAAAAGGTGTCGCTATCTACTCGATGCCCTAAGTGAAGGCTTTAAGGAAGAAGAAATGAAATTTATAAAGGACAAGAGTGGCAAAGAAGTGCTGGAAGATGTAGCCGTGGTTATTGGCATGAACGGAAAACACAGCCCAGAACTAGTTCAGATCCTGAAGAAGCTCGAGACCTTCAGGTACGACTGTAAAATTAAGTATTCTATAATCACGTACACCTGGGGAATAGGTGGAACAATAGCGCAAGACGCGACTGAGCCACCGTACCAGCATATTCGAGAGAATCTGAAAAATGATGGCGCTACAACAAAACTTGTGGAGGAGTTGAGGGGGAATGACAGAAGTTGTCTGGTTTACTTCAGTTTCGTTGATAGCGACACCATCAGATTCAACTACATCTACAGTGAATACTTACAGATTGTGAGAGAGGAGCTGAAGAAAGACTCCATCCCGCCCACCGTGATGTCGACTGGTTATGAGTTCCACAGCGGCAGCGACTATCACATTGCGAGTTGGCTGGACCGCATGGTTCGTGTAGCAGTGGCAGAGGTCAATCCTCTCTTTGTGTACTACCCAGAGCCCAACTTCTGCGTTCTAGTGCCTGATGGACTCAACACCATAAAAGAGAGTTTCATCCATAAAGGAAGACGGAATATGGAGTCACCCATTCTGATCAACCGGGTCAAGACACGTGCTAATTTTAAAGCTGTGTTTTCAGACAGAAACCCTATCATCATCGCTATTCCGGCCAGATTTATGCTAAGTGGGCAAGGCCTGAAGACCGGACAGTCGACGCTGGACGGGATGAATTTGGCAAAGGGTGCATACTCTCAAGGGGTGCTCACAAATTATCAAACATTTAATAAAGAGGGACCAAATGAAAGCACAAAGAAGCCAGGAATTACTGGAAAAAACAGAGGGTTCATCATTCAGTTATATAACGCTAAAAATGAGCAGGAATTAGAGCAGCTGAGTAAGAAAAATCCATTCACCATAGACGGAAATGATGCTACAATACTAGTAAACGCTATTAGAGAAGCAAGAGAATACAAAAACTTTGTTCTTGAATTTAACGAAAAGCTCCCTGGAAATAATTAAATTTAAACTCATCTGTTTTTACCATGGTAAAAACTGATGAGCTTAAATTTGAGTAGTATGCCCTTATTCTTGTAGTATGCCTGTTTTTATATGTTGATACGTTGCTACGGTATACTTGTGCGGCTTTAATCATTTAAATGGCATTGTCAATGTTGATTTATTACTTAACCTAACAACATAGTTTATTCCATAATGAAATCGCACACTTAACATAAAACAGTAACATTACAGTCTGAGTGTCACGGAGTCACAGCCAGCACCCACCAACACCAACGCATCGTCACCGGATCTCCACACTCCACCCACTCCTTCACAGTCTCCTGAATACTGATCACCCGCACCTACACCTCATCATCCATGGACACTATAAAGACTCTCACTTCCCTCTCATTTGTCCGCTCTCGTCTAACGTACCTGAACTCCTTACCTGAGGTTACCGTGTTCCCACCCTGTCATCTTCCGTCTCTGGTTCTCTGTGTTCACCTGCATCTGCAAAAGACATTCCTCTGTTATTCACCCAGCTAAATCACCATACTGAAGTGCTTGTTCATTGACTCACCTGCATGCACCGTCTGCCTATGTTCATGCCTCTGTTTAATAAACTTAAACTCACCTCTCTGCTGCCATCTGCGTCCTGACACTGAGACTAAAACATATTGGCTTGGAGACGTCTGGCTGTAATTTGCAGCTAAATTGTAGTAGTATTATTCGTATAAAACAATATAGTACTATAATATCAGTAATGAAAATCCAAAGGAATAATCATTTTAAACTCTCACCTGAAAATTCTTTCTAAATTGCAAATAGATATTTTAGGTGGGTTTTGCCTTTAATAATTTTATGTTTAATAATTACTAGTGTGCATGCTAACATTACACAATTTACTTATTCTACTCTGTTTTTAGATTGTGAATCTGAATCAGGAACAGCCACAATAATTAGGGCCTGTTTTGTGTAAATGATATGCACATTGTATGCCAATTTTGATGCTGTATGACACAAAAATCACACTTAATCAAATGTGTTCTTATTAAAGTGGCATCTAATGATGTTTGTTTTTGATCTGCTGAATAATTAAAATATAAATACATTCTGAATTATATTTACTCTTTTACATTTATTTCCCAACTGTATGACTGCATTGGTTGTATGTGATTCCTGATTCCAATAAAAATAAAATGATGCCATAAAGGTTTGTGGAAGTGTTCATAAGATATCTGCACTTACAATTTTGGCTAGTGATATGTCGTTCATGAACGATTCGTTCATTTTGAACTAATCTTTAATATGACTCTGGAACGACGAGTTGTCTCAGAGAGGGATTGATTCATTTCGGGTTGACCGTGCATGTACAACATCCCATAAGTTCTGTACAGGAAACAGAAATGATTAGTTCACTTCTCGAGTCTTCGGGTTTGAGTCGTTCATTCATCAAGTCCCAGCCCCATAGGCTGAATGCAGAAACAGAAATTATTAGTTAATCTCTGAATCCAGGATTGAAAACCACTGCCCTAAACAATAACTTAAATATACTAAAATATCTATTTAAATATCACCCCAAAAACCATGTATATGATTCTTCTTTCAGACAAACACAATGGAGATATATTTAAAAATATCCTGGCATTTAAAAGCTTTAGTGAACCAATTTTATGATGCCTAAAGCATTTTGATCACATCCATTAGTTACAATGTATTAATGAATACAAAAACTGCACTACACTTTTACTCTCGGAATTATCATAAATACGAGTTTCCTACGTAAAAATTGCACGTGAATGTCCTCCTATTTTGAGAAGTGGGAATTATCAAATTTCTGATGGCACATGAAGGCAGCATAATTCTGTTAATGCAGTAGCTGGAGTGCCCATCATTGCCACCAGAGGGGGCACTCCACCACTGACTATTGTCATGTTGTCACGGACTCCATTGCCCATGATTTTCAGACTCTAGTTCCCATTTATAGCTCAGGAAGAAGCAAGTGGAGAGGCAGCAACATATTACGTTTTACGTTGTCGTGCATATTTTGTGAGTTTCAAAGTAAAATATCCAGTAAGTGGTGCTGAAAGTATGTTCAGTTTCATCAGATGAACGTGAATCTGGCAATGCTTTAGTACATTGGTTTTGTATGACTCGCACCCGAGCACTCTGCATCACAAGTACCATTCTGTACCAGCTGAGCTCCAGAGCAAGCTTAGTATGTCAGAAAAGCCAAAGATATGGAGCTGGTTAATCAGAAAATGTACTTCAAAATGTATTCATTTACAAATCATGCACTAGGGTAAAAAGTGTTTTAAGGTCAAAATATAATATTTTGCAAGGAGCTGTGTGAAAATAAAATTCTAATCAAGTCCTCAACTGCGTCTACATGCAGGGACCCTCTGACATCAGATGTAATCCTTTTCTGTGTTGAAAATCCCCATTCATAAAAAATGAATGAAAACTTGAATAGAACCTCTATTATACCATGTAATTGGAGCAGAATGGCAAATTTTGTTTGCATCCTTTCCCATAGGGCCTGGCAGGATTTGTCCATGTATGTGGCCTGTGTATTATCACAATGTTTTAATAATATCTATTTCTGAAGGTTTTTACTGAGGGGTTTGTGTGTGTGTATGTATATATATATATATATATATATATATTTGCCTGATTTTAAACAAAATGTTATTCCTAAAAAAATGAATAAAAATGGTGAAAATGACAGTAGTTTATGATTTATGCCGTGATAAAAACTTGTAATACTAAATGAAGTATGGTGAGATCTATTAGTAATTTTTTTTTATCCTGTTCACTGGGGTGGTCTCGCCTTAACAAATGAGTATATACATTTACAATAACAGCTTAATTACAAGACACACACATATGACACCTCTTGATGGAAAAACATCACAACATTTATTTAATTCAAGAAGCATCATTCTTTTGGCCAAGATGTTATATGACAACACAAGAGTCCAGCACTCTGTAAAGTCTTCTCCAGCACATCCCAAGACTTCCATGAATTTTAAGGTCTGCCAATTCATGTGTGAAATGATTCTTCATGCTCCTTCACAACCTGATGAATCTTCACATGGTCATCCTGGAATATGGCCATGATGGTCTTCCTACATGGTTATTTAAGAAATGAAAAGCTACACACTCCATCAGTTAGAGTTAGAAGAACATATAACATAATAATAATCCTGCAACTAAATGAGTAAAGTTCATAGACAACTTTAAGTTGGCTTGAAAAAGCCTAGCCAGAAAGTTTGAAGTAGTTTTAAAAGCTTTTCAGTTTGAAGCTTTTCAGTTTGAAATAGTTTACAGTTTTTTTCAGTTGCTAACAAGCATTGTTCAATACTGAAACCACATTTTCAAAAGTCTTCACACAGTCATCAAAACAAAAGTCAATGTAGACCAAACTGTGAACCATTTTTCATTGCTTTCAGACAAAATGCATTCAGTGACCACACTTTTCAAAATTCAGGAACTCTTTTCCCATTCGTACTCCACAACATGCAACATACTATGTATTTTCAGCACATTTTTCTAATGCTAACAACACTGCATTCAAAATGATAAAATTATTTTAAAATATTCTCAATTTATAGCCCAAAATTAAAAAAAAAAAAAAATCATTACAAGCTAATTGCAATTTTAGCTGAAATTCCACCCACTCCAATGCAAGAGAGAGAGAGCAGACTAGAATCATCACTGTAATTTACTATAATGAACAACTACACATGTTATTACAGTAATGTGTAGAATGTATTTTATTTATTCTTTTTATTATCATTGCAGCTCTGGAGTTTTTTCCCTCTTTTTTCACCTTTTGGTTATAATTTTCAAGTACTATATTCATATAAAAAAATGCAATTTTGATTAATTTCTTATTCATTTGTGTTACAAATGCTTTCAATAAGTGAAATTGTGCTACAATATTCTATATGAAGAACTGATTTATGTGGAAAATCATTGAAACTTTAAAAAAGAAAAGTTCATCAATTATGTAATGCTTCCTGTTGTTTGTGTTTTTTAGGTCAGTGTGTTGTGAATGAAATGTGTTTTCTGAATGAGAATTGTTGCCAGTGTCATGTTGGTCTGAGTGAGTTTTGTAGGTGAGATTAACTGTTTGGCCAACATTCATGCTGGTAATGCTGACTGTGTGAAGAGTTTTGAAAATGTGGTTTTGGTATTGAACAATGCTTGTTAGCAACTGAAAAAAACTAAGTTTTAGTTTAGTAGTTTAAAAGCTAGATAGTGTGTGAGTGAGTAAATGTAAGGGGGTGTAGATAGATAGATAGATATGTTGTGTGGGTGTTTACACTCACCACAAGGTACTCCACTTTCTTAATAAATACTTCTTTTATTTAACAAGGGTTCCTTTTCTTTAAAAACCTTTTAGACACTTAATTACACCAAAAGAGACAAAATAACCTACAAAAACTTCAAATAAACAAAGAAAACAATTCAAAATAAATCAAACTAGAAATATAACCAAATTAAATCAACGAACTGGGACAAATTAAATCAAAACCGAAGCAATCTGTTACAAAAAAACCCCACTCTTACTCTATCCAATCTGGTTACTGGGATTCTCAGGGGTGCTCCCGATCTTTTAAAACACCCAGGTTACACTCTCTGGTCGCTCTAGTTACTGGGGTTCTCGGGAACACTCGCGGTCCTATCCTCCGTCAGTGCCGCATTTGTTTGGCGTGTATCCGGTTGTTAAGTCTGACGTCACGCGGCAGCACTTCCGGGTCCAAACGCTCTATCTCATACCACAAGAAAACAACAAATGGTGCTAATATACACACGTAATACTACAAAAACATATATAATTATAACCTTTATCTCCATACCAATATTCCAGATGGCCAGACAATGATTCATCTTTTATAAATCGTTAAAATATTAATAACTTTGACGCTGTGAGCACGGAGACTGTTGTGTAGACTGTAAGTATTTAAAATGTTTAACTTTTTAAAATGATTGATGTTTAATTTGAATAAATATCGCTCATAAACGGCCGTCGATGGCATTTGCCAGTGAAACGAGTTGAGGCTTGGACCCGGAAACGGCGTTCCTTACGTCACACTTAACAAGCGGATACCACGGTGTCTGTGCATCGCTCAAATTCTTCCGTGCTTGTCTCCCTTAAGTATTCCCATAGTTCCTCCCCGACCCGCCTAACCAGAGCTCAATACCAAGATAGATAGATAGAAAAACTTTAAGATAGATAGTTAGTAAGGTAGATAAATAGATATTAGATATTGTAAGATAGATAGTTAGATAATTAAGTTAGATAGATAGATATAGATAGAAAATAAGTTAGATAGATAGTTAGATAGATAGATAGTAAGTTAGATAAATAGTTAGATAGTTAGATAATAAGTTTGATAGATAGTCATTTAAATTGATAGTTAGTTAGTTAGTTAGATAGACAGTTAGATAATAAAGATAGTTAGAAAGTTAGATAGTAAGTTAGGTAGATAGATAGTAAGTTAGATAGTTTATAATTTGAATGAGTTTGAATGATTCAGTAATAGTACATAGAATGGAGCTTCATTGAGTTTAATGGGCTTCAGTTTGTTGATTTGAATTTGATTTGAAGGTTGAGGAATGTTCAATTTTGTTCAACAGTGCTGATTAATATTCATGACTCTCTGTGGTGATGTCACAGTCAGCACACTATAAATGAAGCTGCAGGATTCCTTGAGCCCACATTTGTCTGCAGTAGTGATTACAGAGCAAACTTACTCAGTGATTGATGATAGATTACAATGGCTTGTAATACTAGAGTTCAATCAGACCATCACAGAGAACTGGCCTTTGCAGCCCGTTTAGCTGCAACAACTTGCTGCATCACAGCTGGAGGATGACACTTTCAATGAGTCATCTGCAACTTCATGTGGAATCTGACTGAGCAGTATGTCTGTTTTTATTAGTAAAATTCACTTATATTCTAGTTATAACTTATTTTTAAATAGTTGTGTAATTGTGTTATTACACTTTTTGTTTACACTTTATTTTGATGGACTCTTTTAGACATCCTGTTGACTATAAGTAATGTTGCTCCTACATGTCAAATACCAGTCATTAGAGTATTAGTTAACTATTAGTTGACTGTTAGAGGTAGGATTAATGGATTAAGTTGACATTACTTGCAAACGGGGCATCAAAATAAATGTTAGCAGATATTAAGCAGACCGTCGCAACAACTTAAATATAGCCTTAAATATTGAGCTTGAAATTTAAAAATCCATATCAGTAAAAACTGAGAAATCATTATTATTAAATCATGTTAAATGCTAGCAACTTGTTAAAACATGTTAACGTCTTAGAATGTTCACAACATTTTAAAATCAAAAATATTTCAAACTTTCAGACTAGACTTTGTCAATCCAACATTAAAATTTGATGACAAACTTTACTCGCATTGTATTATATTAACATTTGTCTGTTTTTCAGGAATTTGGAAGTGATACAGGCAGCATTGAGCTACCGGGTAAGTCTACTTTTCCATTTTCACTATAAAAATCTAAGTCCATGTTTTAAAACACACTAACTGTAAGCTAGCATAAACTTAATGTGATAAAAATCAACTCACATCATTAGAACTGAAACTCATTTTAGCTTTTTCCACACAGTTCTCCAGACAGCAAATCTATCAAACGCTGACTTCCATTGCAACGTCAGCCGCCACAACTGCAATTGATTTAATGCCAAAACTATCTGGAATAGTGGGCATGAATCCATCTGCAGTTGTGAACTCAGACAGGCCATTAACATCAGAAACGCCAGCGATCCTGAAGATGGAACGGCTTCCATACGTGTATCCACTTGAATCTCTTTTTGGGATCACGGTGGATGGTCTCCTCAGCAGCGGTGAATGTGATTTCAGCGACTCTCTGGGTGAAGACGATCCGCGTTCCTCTGAACTCGCTGGCATTGTGGTGGAGGAAGTTTGTCATCGGGTGAATGTGGTGATGCACAACAACATGCTGAAGATCAACACAGCCTCGTCACCATGCTTCGTTTACTTCCGTCCGGATGATTCCTGCACTAATATTGGTGAATTACTGATTAGTGAGGTCATCCGAAAGCTGAGTGTTTTGCATTTCCACATCTCCCGCACAGTGGCCACAACAGCCATCGCCACGGTCCTTGCGGCAGTAGAGGGCAAACTCCTGTGCGCTCTCAGAACGAGCCATACGGTGGAGACCGCAAGCAATGTGATTGACTACATTATGGAGGATGTCATTCAGGCATGGTCAAAGAATCCTACTGCAGCATCCAGAACATGGGAAAGTGGGCCTGTCCCAGTTCTGTGGCCGACTTTTGAGTCATCTGAAGGTGGACTGTCACTTGTCCTGCTGGAGTCAGATCAACCCTCAGGCAGTGACGGGCCAAAGACCACCACCTTATTTGACTCACTGATGACCGCCCTCTATATGTTGAAGTGCAATGGTCACTTCAGCCAGCAGGACAACAGTTACACAGCCTCAGACGCCTTCATCAAAGGCTCGCAGATTTAATGAACTGCATCCTAAAGCGAGATGTCGCAGGCAGAGAGCGTCTCGGAGGTCAGAATGACAGCTAAAGATTTCCTCTATTATTTTGTGGAGGAACTCGTACAGCGTCTTTTTTGTGTTCTCCAGATTCCCCACCCTGCGACACTCCCTGAAAATACTCCAGTGATGCCCTTCATCATCAAAGAAGAGGATTTCGGTCTGACAGTGGTGGATCATCTGACAGATTTGGTGGTCAGTCAAGTTTTTGACTTGCTGACAAAGAAATTTCCACAGATTGAACAGTTAGAAACACCGATTGAAGTGCACAGTCAGGCTGTGTCAGTACAGGAGGATCTACCAAAACTGACCTTCAGAAATAAGTTCAAGATGATGAAGTCGAACATCCTTAAAAAGGTAATTTCTCCTCTGTATAAGTGTTCAATGTTCTGCCCAATACCTGTACTTACTTATTGAAATGAATGAATTCTGTTTAAAAATGAGTGTCATTTGTTTGCAGATTAAGAATCCCTTCAGATCCAAAAAGGACAAGAACAAGGGTGATACCGAGGAAAATGCATCTCAAAAATCTGACAAGAAGTTGTCATTTTTAGGGCGGACGATTCCCTTCTCCCTAAAATTGAAGTTTCGTGTCTAACATGGGACTGCACCACCATCTCTCAGGACCTTAAGTGGGAAAATTTCATCGACTTCATTGTGAAAATGGCCCAACGGAGGCTGTACCATCTTTGTGAACTGAAAAAGTTCAACCTGCCACAGGAGCAGATGACAGTTTTACTCAGCTGTCGGTTCTGTGCACTTCTATAACTGTCTGGTTTGGGTCAGCCAGCAAATCAGACATAAGAAGACTGCAACGGACTGTCAGCTGAAAGGATGATTGGTGTGTACCTGCCCAACCTTCAGGACTTGTACTCTTCCAGAGTGAAGAAACTGGCAGGTAACATCATCACAGACCCCCTCTCACCCTGGATACAACCTGTTTGCACTTCTCACCTCAGGCAGATATTACAGACATTTTTTTCCCCAATGAAAATATAATTCATGAAAGCAATAATTAGATATTATGCAAAAGTACAAAATCTGTACATAAGTCTTCTGTACCAGATGTATACCACTTTTATTATCAGTGGTTTAAAGTATTTGATCAGAGGTATTTAGTTACTGTACTTGAACATCTTTTTGGCAACTTTAGTTTTACTGAGTATCAAATATATTGGCAACTTTTACTCTCTACTTGACTACATTTTTAAACAAATGTACTTTTTATTCCAATTCATTTGTGATGAGTAATGCCTTTAGACATTTCCAAGTGATTACAGGAGTACAGACACACAACTGGAGAAACTACATCATCCTTTAAGCCAAGCCAGAAAAAATGTTGGTGTACACAATGTTCAATCAGTGAAAACAAGCGTTGACCAATGGCAACAGACAGCGTTTTTACGAAACCCAACAAAGTGTCTAATGCTGTTGGTCGATATCTGTTGTTGCAGTGTGAATTGGCCTTAACAAGCGGGGAATAAGGCTATTTCTCCATACTCCAAAGCTAAATAAAAGTTCAATTTAATAAAAATACATTTAATATTTTCTATTAAATGGGGGAGGGGGTCTTATTGTGCAATTCGGGCAGAACCAGGGTGAAATCCCGCCGATATCCTCAATATCCGCAAATCCGCCACATGACAGATGAAACCACTCTTCACATCTACTGCATTGTGTCATCATCACCTTGTCAGGGCTATTTGGCCACCTGCAGACATGGTACAGTTGTTTGTCTTCCACCTTACCACAGACCGTGGATGATGGACCCTGTATATATTTTAATATAAACATAGCATGTTATCACCAACATCATTTTGAAATCAATTAAAAATGTAAAAAATATTTTTGCTTGTATCCTCACTTTCCTTATCCACAATAATTTCAATGAAATACTGCATTATGAACAAATACATAAATATTTGTTAATAATGAGAATGTTGTGTCAGTAGTAGCCTTTAGCCATTTTAATTGTATTTTAAGCAATTTATTTAAAAGTAAATCATCTACAGTTCAAAGGACATACAGTTCATGGAATTTATAATGAAAAGTTTATCACAATATATATATATAAAATTACAAATGGTTTGTTAATAAATCAATTTTGTAGAGTGAATGAATGGAATGTTTTAATCTGTTTTTTTAAACAACTATTTTTAAATAGTATTCAACAAAGAAACAAGAAAGAGTGACAAGAAATACCTCTTTTTCAGTTGTGCTTTTCACAGACAAATTTAGTCCCTTTAAAATAAATACACCATGTAATAAATTAAATAACATTTATAGTGTATTAATACAATAAATATTTTTTTAATGATTTTAAAAAAATAACAGCAGTATGTAAACTGATTATGGTAATTCAAATTCAGAGTTATCAAAAGGGGTCACACCAATATTTTGATGTACATAAAACTAAATAGATGGTGTTTATGTGTTATATATCATTGAAGCCTAGCCATCCTTTATGAATATGATTTCTACATCTCTAAGATATATTACCCAAAATCAACGTCATAGGTAGCATGTAAAAACAAACACAGTCCTTGGGAATTTAAAAAGCCAGTGGAGCTGTTCAATGTGCTGAACCAAGACAAATGGGTCTAGCAGGTTGAATTAAAACATAGAATAAAACATTAAATATTAATTTGCTGTAATATCAACCAGTCAGCATTTTCAAGTTTGTATTATGGCTTGCTTTTGTGAAGTAGCCTTTACCAAAGTAATACCAGTTCTCATAAGACTATGTTGGCTTCAGAAATCATGGTCAGTTGAATAAAACACAATATATGTTTATGAAAGGTTTACATTTCTTATTAACCTTTAAACAAACCATTTTAACCTAGCCAAATTGAAACAATCCTAAATAAGTAGTTAAATACAGAACATATATACTTTATTAACCTAAGTCTGAATATTACATTAAAATTGGTGGCAGTATTCTCAGTATTGGTGGCAGTTATCTAGGCTTCCATGTGCTGGTTATTTTGAGAACTTGTAAAATAACAAATATTGACACCTCAGTCTGTCGGCACATACAGTTGCCTGGGGTGTGATATTTCTTGGATAATATTTCCACTAGAACACATCAGAAAATATTGTAATGCTAGAATTCAATTCACATGTATTTGTATAGCACTTTTCACAATACATATCATTTCAAAGCAGCTTTACAGAGAATGTATGTCAACATTACAATTTAGAGAATGCAGTTAGCAAATAATGTAATTTAGGCAGTTAATTTACAAATCACTGTTAGCAGTTTATTGAAGGTAGAAGCAATGAGCTCCTGGAAAAATGAATTATTAACATTAAAATATAAAAAAAAAAAAAAAAAAAAAATAAAAATATTAACAATAATTATGATATATAGAAATTTGGGAGTGTGCATGTTGATCCAGATGTTGCATCATCTGAAGTCCTCTCAGGAGTTGGCGCCGTCTCTTCAAGGTGTTGGTCATTTATCTATCACTCTACATGCTTTTTTTTAAAACTTATGAATTGAAAAAGCTATGACAACGCCAATATGCTTTGTCAGCACATAAACTCAAATTGTAACAATTTGCAGAAACCTTTTGGTGATAAATAGAAGTATTTTTAAAAAAAATACTTAATTTTTTTTTTTCATTAGTATCTTTATATTATTAATATTACTTAAATATATTATTTATTAATATGGTATGTTTACTCCAACTGTAACGATGTCAAATCAATACGCTAGGCAATTTGGCAGGATGTGTTTCACAAATTATGTTCAGTCAATATTCTAGCAAAGTTTATGTAATCTGTGCAGCTTTAGCACACATACTCAACTCATAAGTCAATATGAATATTAAATATAGCTATAATATAAATATAATTTTTTTTGGGGGGGGGTGCCTTTTTCACCCCTGATGTGTTTGCATCCCTGCTTATCTTACAATATCTTGTGTCCTCTGTTTTGGTTTTATATTATATAGAATATTGTGTCATTTATTAATTTGACAGTGCTTTTACAACAGTTGAACACATTCATAAATAATAGTTGACAGTGAACATGATATAGATTTAATGAAGACCAAGTTTCAGTGAAATATCGTCACAGTTGAAGTCAAAATTGAAAATAAAATCTAACTAAATAGATCAAAAATGGAAAAGGGAAGAAAATCCAAAAATAAAAATACACATTATGTCATAAATATGTAGAAGAAATAGTGCTGATAAAACATGTCTGCATTAAACTGTTTGTCTGTATCTGTAGAAATGTATTGGTTAGATAAAGTACATAATTTATGCTACGGTCACCCTTATATAGGCCTAATAATATTTAAACTTGCATGTTTATGTTTGAAAATAACCATTTTAGTGAAAATAACCAACCATTAGTCATTTACTTCAGAAACACTTGGAAGAACTCCTAAGAATACTTATAGTATTTAATAGGGCCTTAGGCCTTGGGTGGTTCAGCAAACACATGGACATCAAAAACATTAAATCAACATAGTTTTATTGATTGAGTACCCCAGGACCTGCAAAAGACATTGCACAATGGGATCAGAAATAACTACATATATAGTCTACACACACACACACACACATTATATATATATATATATATATATATATATATATTCCTTATTTGTATGGTGTCCTTTAAATCTTCTGAGAATGACATCTTTGTTTCGCTGTATCTCCTCAAGAAGGTAATTAATTTTTTTCTGAAAGGTATCTTTATTTTTATTTTTTTCTCATCCACATCTGGAGATGATTATTAGGTTAAACATTAAAGTATATGATTCTATGGTTAAAATTTCAGCACCTAAGTAGCACACAGAACTCGTTCTCGCACATTCATGTTAAGTGTATTTTTGGGAAGCGCGTAAAGTGCGCTCTTAAGAGCTCAGATACATCGTTACTGGGAAACCTGGCCCAGAGCTGGTCACAAAAACACTAAAAGAAAAAAGACATGATAGGCAGGAAACCAGTTACAAGTTGAAAGAGATATAGAAATTTTAAGAAGGAAATCCTGTTTTGAGTGTTGATAGTCTTGAGCTCCAAAAAAAAAAAAAAAATGATGTGGCATCAGCAGTTACATATTTGAAAAATAAATTGAGAAAAAGAGCCCAAAACTCTAATGCAAAGAACCATCTAAACACATAAAATGTTCTTCAGGATGAACTTTTAAAGAATCTTTTTAGAGTGTACAGTTGCCTGGGGTGCAAAATTCCTGGGATTATATTTCCATATTAACAAATCAGAAAATGTTTTAATGCTGGATTTCATAAGAGAATGAATTCATCTAACCTTCCACATTCTTTTTTTTTTTCAGAATTTGTGAATTAATAAAGTTAAGACACCATCAATAAGCTCTGACAGCACATACAGTTGCATGGGGTGTTAAGTTCCTGGGATTATATGTCCAAAAATAATATATCAGAAAATGTTGTAGTGCTGGATGTTGTTTGAGAATGATTTTATTTAGCCCTCAAATTTGTAACATAATAAAGTAATTATACCTCAAATATGCTCTGATGGCACATGCATGTGCGAATTTCCTGGGATCATATTTCCATATCAACATATTAGAAAATGTTGCAATATTGGATTTAGTATCTAACCCTCCATGGTCTCGATTTGTTTTATGAACTTGTGAAATAATAAAGTTTTAATACCACCAATTTATCTAATAATGTCATCTTTCTCAGGCATTTTTAATATATTTCAAGTAAGGCATGGAGTTCAAATACAAAAGAGCAAAATCATTTTGACAGGAGTTTATATTTACTGTTTAAAAACTGCCACTGGATCACAAGGTCATATTTCAGGTGCAACAGCTCTTTAAAAAATACAACCGATAATATTGAAGAGGAGGGTTTAACAGCCTTCCAACATTTTTAAGGTGGAACAGAGAGTTTGGAGAAAAAGGAGCTGGAGTCAGCCTCATACAGGCTCAACATGACATCAACTGACATCAGAACCTTGCAAAGAAGATATAAAAACGGAAGCAGGAGTATCAGGGGAGGTGCTTCACTTGCTAAAGCTGAAGGTAAATGGCCTGACAGAGATGGACAGGGAGTGTGTGCTGACTCTGGATGAGATGGCAGTCACACCGAGTGTGGAGCTGCACCTGGGAACAGCAAAACTTTATGGGGATGTTACCCAGCCAGAGGTGGCAACACATGCATACTTTTATGTTGGCAGTGAGCACAGCAAGATGAAAGAAAGTAGTGGCTTACCACTACAGTGGCAATTCCACTATTGACAAAGCAGCCTCCATTGGGCTTCATGTGGTTATTGTCACCACTGACATGGGCAGCTCTATCAGGCAAATATGGAAGACCTTTGGAGTGGACCACAATGACAAATCTGTACTACATCCAGCAACACAAACAGGAGGCTATACTTTATGACAGATTTTACAATTCCACCAGACACAGTAGAGGAGAACAAAAAGTGCAGGTTTCAAATGCATGGTGGAACAAGAATAACGACCCTCCTCTTACAAGACAACAGCATGGTTTCTGGAGCAGATGGACCACTGGTTTGACATCATGTCACCCAGTAATGTCACTGAGCAGGCACAAGATGGAGTAGGCTCCTCAGCTCAGCACAAAAGTAGGGATATGAAGAACCTCATGTTCAGGGTTAGGGTTTTATTAAGAAATCTATTGTAAAAGCCACAACTTAGATGCTTTCTAACATCTCTAAGGTCTGGAGAAGTACCACCATGCCAGGGTGGACTCATTCTTAGTTTTGATGCTGCACTAAAACCTGACAGTAGACAGCAAAATCCCCAAAGTTAAATCAACTCAGCTCAGAGTACATATGATCCCTCTCTAAATAGTGTTAAAGTTAATGAGATAATTAAGTAATGATTGAGCATTAGTGATGAACACCTGCTGTTAACAAGCAGAATTACTGAAGAGAAACACAAGAACTACAACTGACTTCCAGCCACAGCCTAAGATGAACTCAACTGAAGATAAAAGACATTAAATCTCTGAAGATCTGATTAATTAAACAACTCCACAAACAGCATATTATCTCATTAACTTTAACTCTGCTCCAGTGTTATTTTGACTCTATATAGAGAGGGACCATATGTTCTCTGAGCAGAGTTGATTTGGATTTTGCTGTGCAGAAGGACTGAAGTACCTCTGCACAAGCAATTTAAATCAGGAGGTTACCTTGAGGTATTAATATTTCACTTCAAAAGAGGTAAACCACATTGAGGTTCAGCTACTAAACTAATCTGTATATTAGTAAATGTTCCCACCATTATTCTGTTTAGAACCTGTTTTTCATCACTGCACACAGCTCTGTTACCCCTGTGGAGTGCAGTGAAGAGGCAAAACAGGACTAGATTAAAGCTTATTAAAGACTATAAGTAAACTTCACTTGAATGTTGCATTACTTACTTATTTTCTCTTCTTTGAGTGAGACCTGGTAAATGACCAAGTAAAAAATAACCCTAAAACACAAATTTAACACTTTAATATTAATATCAGCAAAGTAGAAACATTGCAAAATGCTGTTGAACAGTGCATCATTGTGTCTTTCCCCCATTTGTTTTATGTACCATTAATTTAAATAGTTGTTTTCCTGATGTTAAATATAAGTTGTTCTAAATAATTGTAAAAAGTACTTGGAATCATTTATTTTCAAATTGTAATTTACATGCCCAAAAACAAAATGTATCCTCTATGTCCTCTCTGATTCCTGTTCATTCTGACAACAAAGCACTTGACTGCAACAAGCTCATAATCACGACTTCTGAAGTTATGAAATTTCCTACTGCATATGAAGGCAGCATTAGAGCTAGTAACAGAGGTTTGAGCCATCGACAGCAGACTAATGCAGCTATACATTATTTGAGGCTATTTTTATTTGCTAAGAATTGATATGCTGTAGTCAAGTAAGATTCATTCATAATATCTCCCCCGTGGCAAGCCTATTCGTTCTCCAAACCAGTGGTCTCAAACTCTCCCCAATTAAACATCAGTGTCCGTATTCACAAAACATTTTATCTTACCACTAAGTGTTCTCCTAAATAGCAGTAAAAGGTTTCACTTTTACAATAGCAGAGTTTTCACTTGAAACCTATTCACACAATGCTGCTGAACCCAACTTCTCCTCACTCTTGGCTGGTTTCTATCCCCAGCCAGGGATATGGAGAAGTACTCTGGGTTTGGGCTGGATTCTGAGCTCAGAGCCTTCTCCTTGGTGAAAACAACTGCCACATGTAATTTTCTTTTATTAATTTATTTATTTTCAAAAGCTTTATTTTTGGCATTTTTAAAAAAAATCCCCCTAGCTCAAATCTGAGTTAATATTCCTCCACTCCTGCGCAGTAGGTCTAGCTAGGCGTGTATCCATTATGTGAATACAGTTGTAGCACGTGTACTTGATGGATTTAGTCACTGTGCTTACCCCCATACGATAGCGTAAGGCAATCGTTCTGACTGAATTTCCTGTGGCAAGATACCTATATTAAAACACATATTAATTCCTCTCTTCAGAAAATGTGTGCAGAATAAGATGGAAGGCGCTTCATCAAGTGGGGGGAAAAGAACAATTGCCAAATGCAATAAATCAGTGAAGCTGTGGTTTATAGTGAATTTATAACATTTATTACTTCCTTGTCTGTTTTTAAGATCATCTGCACTTCCTCCTCAGTGTAGAGACAACATGTGCCAAGATTGCAAATATTAAACATATAAACACAAAACCCCAAAGTCTCTAATCAAAAACGGCTACAAATGCGCTGAAATTTATTTTGGTATACTTCTTTTAGTTGTCTACAATTCTGGTATAAACATCTGAATACTTTACAAATATTTAGAATGTCATTTAATAATAGTTGTTTTACAACTATAAGTATCAAACAATATGTATTTTATTAAATATATCAAAGATGTATTTTTGTCAGTGGATATGCATTGCTAAGGACTTCATTTGGACAACTTTAAAGGCAATTTTCTAAGTATTTAGATTTTTTGCACCCTTGGATTCCAGATTTTCAAATAGTGTATCTCGGCCAAATATTGTCATATCCTAACAAACCATCCAATCTGGCTTTTAGAGATGATGTATAAATCTCAATTTCAAAAAATGTACCCTTATGACTGGTTTTGTGGTCCAGGGTCACACACACACATACACACACACACACACACACACACATACATATATATATATATATATATATATATATATATATATTATATATTTGCCAGATTGTGCTATAAACATTTTAAAAAGGAATGTTATTATAGTAAGTTTCTAAGCATGGGACCCGAACCATTAATTTAATTTTTTAACCACTTCTCTATATAGTCTGAATAGCTCTCTATTCATGTCGCATCTGTCAGCTGGAGTGCCCATAATCTCCACCAGAGGGAACTCCTCTCATCATGAACTTCAATTTCCATAAAACCCATTGCCTGCTCTCATTATGTTGTGATTAGGTTTAGTTGTGTGTCATTAGCTTGTTAAGCCCTGCCTATATATAAGCCCTGTTTTTTTCAGTCATTCTTCATGAAGTTTTGTTAGTTGTTACACTGCATTTCTGAGCCCTGACACCCAAGCAAATGAAGATACTTTTTGTTAAAAAAAAAAAAAAAGAAGAAAAAAGTTATACTATGTCTGCATAACCAAAAATTATTTCGAAACAGAATGATGCAACAAAGCTTTGTTGTTTGAAGTCACATTTTTGAGGCAGTTTGAAGCTTTGAAACAAATGATTTGTAAAGGTTTGGACTCTGTAGGAAGCATGCCAAAAGGAGTCAAATTGAGTCAAATTTGTATGTAGCTTTACAATTACTCATAGCATTCTGTTTGAAACCCCGAAATCCTTAATAAATTACTGCATTAGCCTAACTGCCTTATATTCTATATTTCTAAATGAAACCTTATCAGTATACAATTGTCTTGAACTAATCATCAACATTCTTTCAGGAAGAACAAATGCTTGAATAAATTAATTTTAAAAAGAGCAGCTCCTGCTAAACATTTTATGTTGCTAGAAATTCTCAGCAATTACCAGTTTACGTTGTCATTACTGGTTTATGTTCTAAGCACACTGTTGTACAGGAGAAATGGTGAAACGCAAACCTTCAGACAATTAAATGTATGTATATACTGTCGGTCCGTGTACCTTCGGATAATTTTTCTCCTTTTTGTCTTCTAAACGGAAAAACGAAGAAAGCATTCGTTTATCACATATTCGACCCTCCTCATGAGCATAAATAAACAAATCTCGAGTCGTTTTATTATTTTTTTTATTTTTGTTTTAATCACACTTTGCTCTAATCCACCAAATGGAAAAACAATAAAACCAATATTCGATCTCTACATGGGCGGGAATAAAACGCCCCTTTCCGCTGATTGGTCAACCAAAGATCAAGCCGTGCCATCAGTTCTTTGCTCCAGATCTCGGGCAACAGAATATAGTAGTATCCGATACATTTGTACAGATTATTACAGAGTTTATTGCAACTACATTTAATCTGTTCTCAAACAGCCAGAATAATAAATGGCTCGACACAACCTGTGCCAGGCAGAGCCTAGACAGAGCTTTCTTCTGTATACACATTCATTCGCGTGTCGTGAAATACTAATTTATCGTATTAAATAATATTTTACATGGTATCTGCTCTCATAACTTGCCAAACTATTTGGCACACTTATTGGCCTTCTTATTCAGCTGACCAACTCTCAATCTGTGTGCCGGTGGCTGCGCGCTGCACTGGACAGCGCAGAGAGAATGCATAAGCAGAGCAGAATCGATTCAATGGTCAAATCAAGTCATCTTCATTTATACAGCGCTTTTTACAATACAGATTGTTTCAAAGCAGCTTCACAGTGATAATAGGAAAATTAATAGAGTCTGTTTTGGCTTTACAGCAGCTCTAAAATAAAGTTTATCAAGCTAAAGTTTTTGATTGAATCACTTTCGTTGTAGAAATCATTAATTATTAACTAAAACAACGCTTAAATGACACCTTTTTAACTGAAAACAGAACAGAAACAGAAACTTTTAATGCGTTCTTGCCGTTCATTTACATGTTTAAGGGTAGACTATGAAATAACACTTTGAACAATAAAGCCAGAGATGAATATATATTTTTAGATTTATTGCCATCTATTAGCGTCATAAATCAATTAGTCAAATAAGGCTACCGACAAAATCTTAAATTTAGTCCATACAATTAGTTTGACACTATTTTGTTTCAGCCAAAGGCATTTGTGCTGCAGGTGGCATAGCAGCATCTGAAGTTGCTTTTAGATGTATTTACACAATTTAATGCTGCTCAGAGAGGTCCGTAAATAGGCTACATTCACACAGCAGATCAAATAATGCAATGACTTAATTTTATGTTTTAAAACCATTCAGTATCTGGTGTGACTACCATTTGCCTCACGCAGTGCAACACATCTCCTTCACATAGAGTTGATCAGGTTGATTGTGGTCTGTGGAATGTTGGTCCACTCCTCTTCAATGGCTGTGCGAAGTTGCTAATTATTGACAGGAACTGGAACATGCTGTCGTATACGCCAATCCAGAGCATCCCAAACATGCTCAATGGATGATATGTCCGGTGAATATGCTGTCCATGCAAGAACTGGGATGTTTTCAGCTTCCAGGAATTGTGTACAGATCCTTGCAACATGGGGCTGTGCATTATCATGCTGCAACATGAGGTGATGGTCATGGATGAATGGCACAACAATGGGGCTCAGGATCTCGTCACAGTATCAAATAAACATATTGAGACTATCTGGAGAGTGAGCTCCTCCCCATGAACACAGGCATATATCTGCCGGCCAGAGAAGGACTGTTCATAAATGCAATCCAGCTGCCATGGCTGTCCTCTGCTTGATCTCTTCTCCGGCAATGGCCCTCTTTGCTGCAGCTCCTTCAGAGCTGCTCGGGACGCCACCTCCCTCGCCACCTTCTTGTTGATCCTACTTCCCTCTAGGAACACCTCCCACCTTTACATATTTAAAAAAAATAGCAGACATCTAAAATGGTCTTCTCTCTTCCCTCTCAGCTTCACCAACCAAGACAACCACAGCTGCTTTTACTGCCTCATCCTTGGCCTGCTTTTTTTTAACTAGCTGGACAGTGAGCTCCTCCGCATGAGCACAGGCATATTTCTGCTGTTCATGAATGCAGCCGTGGCTGTCCTCTGCTTGATCTCTTCTCCGGCAACGGCCCTCTTTGCTGCAGCTCCTTCAGAGCTGCTCGGGACGTCACCTCCCTCGCTGCTTTCTTGTCGCTCCTGCTTCCCTCTGGGAACATCTCCCACCTTACATATCAAAATGCAAATGAATAATCATTTAAAAATATTTGTGCAATTCATCACTCCTGCTCCATCTTGATTACAATCAGTGGCGGCAAGCTGCTGGTGGACAACTGAGGGGATGGCCTACTCTCTCCCCTCTCAGCTTCACCAAACAGGACAATCTGGACAGTGAGCTCCTCCCCATGAGAGCAGGCGTATTTCTGCCGGCCAGAGAAGGACTGTTCATAAATGCAATCCAAGTCCTCTGCTTGATCTCTTCTCCGGCAGCTGCCCTCTTTGCTGCAGCTGCTCGGGACGCCACCTCCCTTGCCGCCCTCTTGTTGCTCCTACTTCCCTCTGGGAACACCTCCACACCTTTACATATTAAAATGCAAAAGAGTAGACATTTAAAATGGTCTTCTTTTCTCTCTCAACTTCACCAACCAGGACAACCACAGCTGCTTTTGCTGCCTCCTCCTTGGCCTGCTTTTCTTCAACTAGCTGGACAGTGAGCTCCTCCCCATGAGCGCAGGCATATTTCTGCAGGCCAGAGAAGGACTGTTCATGAATGCAATCCAGCAGCTGTGGCTGTCCTCTGCTTGTTGTCTTCTCTGGCAGCGGCCCTCTTTGCTGCAGCTCCTTCAGAACTGCTTAGGATGCCACGTCCCTCACTGCCCTCTTGTTGTTCCCGTTTCCCTCTAGGAACTCCCATTTTTACATATGTTACACCCTTGGTAGGGAGGAACGAGGAGGAGGCGAGAGCGGCGTTTTCACAAACAAATTTATTTTAGTCTTTCAATCACAGAGTTCAATTTCGAAGCCTCTCAAGCACGAGGCAGTGGCTGTTTATGCCTCAGTCCTGGCCAGGGATCAGCGCAAGGACAAATTGCCACCATGAAAGCATGCCAGGATGTTTATCTAGACAGGAATTTGGACTGCCTCTTGATTAAATCAAGACACTCGGACACTTGGAGATGACCTCCTGGCCACACACAGGTCTGGTGGTATAGAGATTCTCAAGCTATCATCTCATCAGGAGAGCTGTCAGTCAATAAATGGGAAAACAAAGTAACTTGCATTACTTATTTGAAAAATGAACTTGTAAATGAAGAGTTTCGTTGCAAAACGAGATAACTAAATTTTTCAAAAATCTTGTTTTTTGGTTGTGCATTCCAATTAATATCAATTCAACTGCAGTTGGTTTGTTTTGATTTAAACCTTCATAACTTAAAAAATACAGCTAAGTAGCACCATAAAACAAAATAATAACATGATAACATAATAATAAACATGTTTTGACAAAAATGTTAAAAACGGAGTTATCTCGTTTGCGAAACTCTTCAAATGTAAAAATAACTGACACTGCATTTTTTTTATTTTTCATCCCATAAAAAAAAAAATGAACTGAATGTTTAACTGGCCCCAGATTTTATGTAGGCCTGTATTGAAAATGTTTATCAATTTAAAGAGCCCTACACGTTACATGTGGGGGATAAATACAGGGATCAATTCACATTCGCTTTAGTTGAAACATGAGGACACTATTTGTCAATTTTGTCCCTTTATTTTAATTACACTGTTGTAGTTAAATTGTGGATACCTTTACTAATTCGTTTCATAGTTTTCAAATAAGAACAAATTAATAGGCTACAATGTTCTCACATTTTCTAGGAATGTTTTAATAAAAAGTGTTCAACTGTTTCTTAATGCATAGAGACGCAATTTTTCTGCATGCTATGTACTTACAAGTAGCCTAAAATGTCACAATTGCACAGCCTTGTGGAGCAATTTTGCAAACCGTCCCTGGTGGTGATTTTAAGAACGAGTGTCACATTTGACTATTTAATGGTGCGGTTTGGTTGCAAACGTGGCAGTAGGCATTTTAGTTGACTACCTACTGTACATGTGTGCAGCTTATAATACTGCGATTTTTAGATCATCTCGGTTAACAGTAAATGCTGCTTTTCACAAACTCCATCTCTGCAAGTGCTGCGAGTTTAACGTTTGGGAATGTTGCAACCTCTTAGTTTGGTCTAGGTAGTGATGGGCAATTTCGAAACACTACTTCATGAAGCTTCACAAATATTTTGTTTTGAATCAGTGATCGGAGCGTGGATAAATCTACCAAAGTCATGTGATTTCAGTAAACAAGGCTTTGTTACATTATAACTGTTTTGAAACATTTCGAAATTTCAGTGGTGCACCGCTGGAGGGCAATGATCTGTGAACCCATGAATCATGGGGATTCACTGAGAACCACTGAACAAATGTCTATGGGTTTTACCTGATCAGTTTTATACATTTGTATATATTTTAATTAGGCATTAGTATAATTAAAATAATGGTAGTTATTAATCTCTTATAGGCCTGTTTAGCTGAACCATTGAACAAACAAAATAAGCCCTGAAAATTTATACACATATTATACAGATTTTACATTCAATAAAACATTTGCAATAGATTTGTCAAAGGTGCTTTTATGCATGTTTGAGTTTTTGTTGCATTTACACTTCTGACCACTAGGGGTCACCGTGGAGACGGTTGTCATTGTTTTGAAGTTTGGACACATTATGGCACATTTGCTTAAACTGTTTTAGTGTTTCAGCCTCGATCTGCCCATCACTAGGTCTGGGGTCAGAAGTACAGGTGCTGGTCATATAATTAGAATATCATCTAAAAGTTGATTTATTTCACTAATTCCATTCAAAAAGTGAAACTTGTATATTATATTCATTCATTACACATAGACTGATATATTTCAAATGTTTATATCTTTTAATTTTGATGATTTATAACTGACAACTAAGGAAAATCCCAAATTCAGTATCTCAGAAAATTAGAATATTACTTAAGACCAATACAAAGAAAGGATTTTTAGAAATCTTGGCCAACTGAAAAGTATGAACATGAAAAGTATAAGCATGTACAGCACTCAATACTTAGTTGGGGCACCTTTTGCCTGAATTACTGCAGCAATGCGGCGTGGCATGGAGTCGATCAGTCTGTGGCACTGCTCAGGTGTTATGAGAGCCCAGGTTGCTCTGATAGTGGCCTTCAGCTCTTCTGCATTGTTCGGTCTGGCATATCGCATCTTCCTCTTCACAATACCCCATAGATTTTCTATGGGGTTAAGGTCAGGTGAGTTTGCTGGCCAATTAAGAATAGGGATACCATGGTCCTTAAACCAGGTACTGGTAGCTTTGGCACTGTGCGCAGGTGCCAAGTCCTGTTGGAAAACGAAATCTGCATCTCCATAAAGTTGGTCAGCAGCAGGTATACAGCTGTGTTGACCTTGGACCTCAGAAAACACAGTGGACCAACACCAGCAGATGACATGGCACCCCAAACCATCACTGACTGCGGAAACTTTACACTGGACCTCAAGCAACATGGATTGTGTGCCTCTCCTCTCTTCCTCCAGACTCTGCAACCCTGATTTCCAAAGGAAATGTTCTTGAATGTTCTTGAAGCACTGACTCCAGCTGCAGTCCACTCTTTCTGAATCTCCCCCACATTTTTGAATGGGTTTTGTTTCACGATCCTCTCCAGGGTGCGGTTATCCCTATTGCTTGTACACATTTTTCTACCACATCTTTTCCTTCCCTTCGCCTCTCTATTAATGTGCTTGGACACAGAGCTCTGTGAACAGCCAGCCTCTTTTGCAATGACCTTTTGTGTCTTGCCCTCCTTGTGCAAGGTATCAATGGTCGTCTTTTGGACAACTGTCAAGTCAGCAGTCTTCCCCATGATTGTGTAGCCTACAGCAGTGGTTCCCAAACCTGTCCTGGAGGACCCCCAGCCCTGCACATTTTGCATGTCTGCCTATTTCTGACACACCCATTTCAGGTCTTGCTGTGTCTACTAATGAGCACATGAGTTGAATCAGGTGTGATAGATGATTGAGACATACAAAATGTGCAGGGCTGGGGGTCCTCCAGGACAGGTTTGGGAACCAATGGCCTACAGAACTAAACTGAGAGACCATTTAAAGGCCTTTGCAGGTGTTTTGAGTTAATTAGCTGATTAGAGTGTGGCACCAGGTGTCTTCAATATTGAACCTTTTCACAATATTCTAATTTTCTAAGATACTGAATTTGGGATTTTCCTTAGTTGTCAGTTATAATCATCAAAATTAAAAGAAATAAACATTTGAAATATATCAGTCTGTGTGTAATGAATGAATATAATATATACAAGTTTCACTTTTTGAATGCGATTATTGAAATAAATCAACTTTTTGATGATATTCTAATTATATGACCACCACCACCTGTAGTAACATTGGAGTGATGGTGGTGGCAAGAGACAACTCTAAGCAAAGTACTGTGAAAGAAAAGTGATTTATTATACATAAGTGTAAATAAATGTACAAAGAAATGTTAATAGTAAAAATAATCATGAAAATAAGCAAAGAAAAATATACACAATGTACAATTCAAAAGCAATATAAACTGAATAATTAAAGTAACAAGTGACACAAAAGATAAGAACAAAACAAAACTCAAGTCTAGTCTGCATATAAACCTCTAACCTAACTAACGGGAAAATAAAAGAAAAGAAATCAAATCTTTAACGTCAAACACCCCAGCTTACTTACTAAAACAAATACAAAACTTTCAGAAGGTGGTGTTCATATTCTTACCTGGGGTGTATTCCAGAAAGTGGGTTTAGTTGGAAACTCTGAATTTGTTAGCCCCAGAAAAAGGTAACTCAGCGTTTCCAGTTCTAATAAAAGACAAAACTAAACCTCAGGGTAAGTTATTGCATCCTGTTGTTGTTTTTTTTGCCTGTGGGATACCATACATATTTGTTCAATAACTTACTGTTCTGCCAGTTTTCACCTCTGATATTACAACAGTGATAAGAATTAAACTTGTACTGACTCAGAAGTATGCAGACGTCATTTTGTCGGGTGCTGTTGCCATGGTGAATTGTAATATCAGAGCTCCATTGATCATGGCTTTTCATAGTCATGGTGCATGCGCTTAACTTCAATTCAGCTGTTCTGAAACCAAAAACTCAAGAGTTTCCCATCTCAGGGTAAGTCAACTCTGAGTTCAAATTTTAACCTCCTTTCTGGAATACACCCCTGGAGTGTCTATACATCAAGTTACCTAGGTGCTGCACTATGTAAGTCAAGTGATATTTAAAGGTGCCCTCGAATGAAAAATTGAATTTATCTTGGCATAGTTGAATAACAAGAGTTCAGTACATGGAAAAGACATACATTGAGTTTCAAACCCCATTGCTTCCTCTTTCTTATGTAAATCTCATTTGTTTAAAAGACTTCCGGAAAACACGCGGATCTCAACATAACACCGACTGTTACGTAACAGTCGGGATCATTAATATGTACGCCCCCAATATTTGCATTATGCCAGCCCATGTTCGAGCATTAGACAAGGAAAGGCAGTATTAACGTGGATCTGTGCACAGACAAGGTAAGCAAACAAGAACAACAGCGAAAAAAGGCAGCAGATGGAGCGATAATAACTGACATGATCCATGATAACATGATATTTTTAGTGATATTTGTAAATTGTCTTTCTAAAGTTTCGTTAGCATGTTGCTAATATACTGTTAAATGTGGTTAAAGTTACCATCGTTTACTGTATTCACGGAGACAAGAGAGCCGTCGCTATTTTCATTATTAAACACTTGCAGTCTGTATAATTCATAAACACAACTTCATTCTTTATAAATCTCTCCAACAGTGTGTAATGTTAGCTTTAGCCACAGAGCATAGCCTCAAACTCATAGAGAATCAAATGTGAACATCAAAATAAATACTATACTCACATGATTCGATGTATGCACACAGCATGCATGACGAACATCTTGTAAAGATCCATTTGAGGGTTATATTAACTGTGTAAACTTTGTAAATGCGCTGTAATATAATCGAGAGCTCGTGTGGCAGGAAGCACGCGATTTAAAGGGGCGGCGGCTGAAAAAATCAGTGCATAGTTAATGATGCCCCAAAATAGGCAGTTAAAAAAATTAATTAAAAAAAATCTATGGGGTATTTTGAGCTGAAACTTTACAGACACATTCAGGAGACACCTTAGACTTATATTACATCTTGTGAAAAAGCATTCGAGGGCACCTTTAAGATGTCCACCCTTCTCCTGGTCAGAGAACCAGAGAGAAAACAAGGGGGGAAAGTAGCTAAACAATATCCAAAACAAGATGGCAAACTAAAAGAGGTTGGGTTAAGACTTTCACAGAGTAAACAATACTGACGATACAAAAGAGCAACACTGAGATGGGGAGCCAAGTCATCCTTTTAAATGCTGGCGGGAAACTTAACAGCAGAGGAGTTGGCATCACGCTGTTTGAACTCCGGTTGGTTGGGGAAGCTGAGCCTAATAAAATGACAGGGGGAAAAAAAACGCAGGGATGTAACAGTGAACACAATGTGTTTTACTTTATTTACATTCATATACCCCTGGTTTCACAGACAAGGCTTAGGCCTGGGACACACTAGACAATTTTCAAATCGTAACCGATTTTAAAAAGGTTGAGGGGGTCGGGAGGGGGGTCTTATTGGTAAAAATTATTATATTAATTATTAGGCTTAAATGAAAATATTCTCACAGTGAAACTTGGTAACCACAGGTAAAACCATACATGGTACCACTGTCAAATGATATTATATTATGATATGTTATATAGGTTTATAAAAACACCTAAACACAGGTACAAACTACACCTTAACAAAGACATGAATTATATATTCCCCTACCCACCTAATAAATATTGCAATATAAATGGCTATAACATAGTTTTCAATGTAAATATCCCACATTTCCACAAACCATGGTAAATTACTACAGTTCATTCATGGTAAATGTTTGTAAGGGTGGTGATTTTAGGATTTAAAAGTCTTCTATCTTCATTCATGGCACATTTCTCCTGTTTTCCTCATCAGTCTGGTTGGGAAAGTTGAGGCTGTTTCATCCGATTTAAAACTAGTTTAATCATCGAGTGATTTGTAGTTTGTAAACGAGAGGTGTGTGTCGATTTGAAATGCTTTTCTCACTAGATGTTGCAACAGGAATAAACGCAGCTCCTTTAAGCCTTCATTCCATTATCCACTGGGCCGTGCTGCGTAGTTCAAAGTATGGGTGATCTTCTTTCTCAATACTCAATTTTCATGGCATGTTTGTGGCTGCCAGGTTTCAGCTAAAGAAGCACGCAACATCCGGTAGGTGACGCTTGCTCACTCTCATTAGCTATCGCAGGTTTGATATTATTAATAATTATGACACCACACAATAGAGAATTTTTTTGGACAAATAATCATTTGCAACAAGATCACCGCCCCCACCCCACCGATCATTCAGGGTGCAAATCGGTTTAAAATCTTCAAGTGTGTGGCCAGCCTTAAGATAGTCCTAGACTAAAATGCATGTTTGAGCTTTTTTTTGAGCTATAGCTTGTCATGTACAGTATATGTCAGTGCTATTGTTTTGTCTCAGGATGTACACCAGTAATGTTTTTTTTTTTTTTTTTTTTTCTAGAGCACATTTATAAGCTACTTAAATGCCCTAAATGAACTAAGGCCTAATCCAGGCTTAGTCTAATCCCTGTCTGTGAAACTGGGCCATGGTCTCCAACATTTTTTGTGGACAGAGGTTTAAAGCTCAAGAATTTTACATGTTAAAAGCTCAAGGGTTTGAACATTTGAAACTTGTAGTGTTTGTTGGTTCTTTTGTAAAGCATGAACCCAAATGTAAACTTAAAAGTAACATTTTCTATTTTTTATATATAATATATAAAATACACACATATATGAGGGGTTCAGCTGACAAAGTTTTGGAACCGCTAACTTGACACATTACTCACCTGTGGAGTACAGGTGGCTTTACAGCCAAATGCTGACAGATAGATGGAAATGACAAACTCAAGGATGGTGAATATCAGAAATACAATATTTGTTCCCATGAAGAATTTGTGATCATAATGCTAAAAAAAAAAAAAAAAAAAAAATTACAAATAGTAATAGACAACATAATTGATAATTAGTGGTCACACTGGTATAGCTACTGTCTGCTCAGCAGTCCAGAATCTACCGTCCTTGTTCATATGGTAAGACAGCATCTTTAGGTTAAACTGGAGTTTTTAATGCCTTCTTGCATTGTAAATGATCAGATAATTGCAAGATCTATAAAATACTTGAACTGGAGCTTAAAAGACTGGACTGATGAATGCAGATTTAGGGGCTGTTTACACGACAACTAAAAATGTAAAACTTTTTATGCTTTTTTGGCCTTTATTTACATGACAATAGCGTTTTGGGTGCCTGAAAATGCAAACGGGTTTCTGAAAACGGTCTTTGTGTAAATAACAAAAAAAGTGAATTACATGTTCTGTCTATAGTGTTTCATCACCATCTACTGGCCTGGCAGCAGAACAAAGCATTTTTAGTCATGTTCATGGATTTGTATGAATGGGGATCATTTTGACAATGGTGTCACCTCTATGTGGGAAAACTCAAAGGAAAAACTTCTCCGTTTTAAGCATATCGTTGTCGTGTAAACGTACCCTAAGGCTTGACTTCTGCCGAGGTGGAAAGTAACTTATTACAAATATTTTTGTCCTTGTGTATATTTTTTTGTTCTAGTTTCCTGAGTACAATTAAATTGTGGTACTTAAGTTGAATAAAAATAAAGTATTGCAACTATGCTACATTTAATGATTTTTTTTTTTTATTAAACTTAACACGAGAGGAGCGTATTCAGTTAATCAACGACAAGAGGTATATAAAGCAGATTTATCTCTGTTTTTGACAGTTTATATCAGCATCCTTCCTCCACCCAATCTCCTCACTTCTAGTCCTAACTAATCCTATCACAACCGGGGAGCCCTCCCCCTGGACAGCACGCAAAATACACATAACGGTTACTCTACTTAATTATATGTAAGTGTGAACTCGTGAATTATACTTTGTCAAAGGTGCTGACAGAGCAACACGGTGAGCTGGCATTTGACGAGCACTTTTCAAACTACTCCATTGGAGCCCTGCGCTTCAGCCAATCACAGACAGGGTGCATATGAAGGTAAAAGAGTAGCAAAACTTCAGAGTAAGTAAAGGTGAATTTGATAACTTGTAGAGTAAAAATTGTTACTTGTACGCTAAAATTTACACTCATAGCTCCAATGTGAAAACCTGTAAAATAAAATTCTGAAGTTGCAGACAAGTAGTCACAAATGTGTAAAATGCCATTCACAGAAATACAATGACAGACACAAACTTGTACATATTTGCACTTATTCTTTCATTCACATTCACAGTACAACCTCAGTCTTTGCGACTTTTGCAACTAATTTTGCGATATATTAAATGCAAACTCAGTGGAGGCCAGCATGAGAGAACGGCGGGGCTGGGGGAGAGCGCAAGAAGTCGTTGTATTGGTTGGTGTCTAGCCAATGAAATGGGACTTCTTTTGTATGCAATTACGTCATGACACCCGTGGCCTCTGGGACATTAAATATGTTAACCTTATGGTTATCTATAAGCTAATGTGCTCTATAAGCTAAAATTTGCATTTAGAAGATATAAGTATTCAAAACTTAGTCTCTCATTTCCGCCAATATGGATCAATGATTTTGATGACATCACTTTGCACTACATCTTCTCATCAAATTTTATGTCCAATCAAATGCTCTCTAGAGTCAAAAGCATCCCGCCCCCTACATTATAAATAGAAGCTGAGGCTGCGACTAAAATCTGACTTAAAAATTTACTATTTTCTACATGGTAAATGGCACATAGTGCACTATATAGGGGATGTGGAATAATTTAGTGTAAATATGGTTTACATTGAGGTAAATGAAACCTGTTTTCACAATAGTGTCAGATGTCTGCTCTGGTCCAGAGACATGATAGCACAGAGTGGATCATATGCGTGACTCGGTGCAGACCACAAAACGAATCGGACCCATTTGAATTCTGCACAAAATGCTGTATTTTAAAGCAATATGGAGGAGATTAGGAGGAGAAACTGTTAGAGATTATGAGGAAAATGCTGCCTTATCGAGCTCGACGGCTCTGGCTCTGCGTTGTGCCTAACAATGCACATTAGCTGTTATAAAAAAAAAAAACGAACGCACTTCGTCTGAGGTGCAAGTCAAGAAGGATAAATTTCCAAACGTGTATGAAAAATATGACTGCACACTCACTTGCAAACAGTTTATTCACCAACGTTTCGGCAAAAAGCCTTTGTCAGGGTTCTTTGTAGTGTAGTAAGTTGAGTAGTTTTTCAGCAAACTACTTATTTACACTAACTTGAGTCATTATTTTTCAGTACTTCTACTTGTACTCAAGTTGTTAGCATTATTATTACTGTTGAGTACTCTTTCCACCTCTGGACTTTTGATAAGTGTACTGACCACAAAGTGATCTTATTGTAATTCAAATAAATGGGAATATAAAAGTTGACATACCATTATCGGATTAAAATGACATTCATAACCGTAAGAACATAAGGGGGGAACAAAAGGGTCGAATGACTCTCGAATGACCAAATCCACTGAAGTTACAATAATGGAAATGCCTGCAGTAATAGCAGTGACAATGTTCATTCCAAGTGAACCTCTTACCTGTAGGTAGAAAGAAGAAAATAAAAACAGAATGTTAGCTTGTTAACATAGATAGAAAGGTATATGGAATGTGATAAAAGTACAGTATTTGACATCAGTAAATAAAAAAAATAGATTAATTCTAGCCACAAGCAGCAAGCATCAGTGTTGAAGCACCAATTGTCAGGGCCCTGCCCTGGCAGCCGTCTGTTTTATGTTTGTTTTGTGTGTGATCAGGGGCCCTTAACATATCTCTGCGTTATGGGATTAGTTTTTGAGTTGACAAAACCAAACGCCTCCAATCTGGCTTTATTGGTACCATGAAGCTGATCATCAACTTGCTCTGTCAACTCAGGCTTTGATCCTGAGTTATTTGAGCTTGTGCACATGAATGAGTGACATTAGTAGTGAAAAGCAAATCACATGTGAACACACTGATTGGAGCTCTTTATTTTAAACTCTCAAAGTGGACCAGATTAATGAATTTGTCTTAATGTACAAAATTCTCTTCCCTAGACTGACCAAGGACTTTACCACCTCTGACTCATTTTGAGCCAGGAAAAACCCTGCCATAAGCCCTTTTTGAACGGTAATTTTTCTCATGTGGACATCTGTAAAAATTACTTGTTCACCTGAACGTTGTCACAGTTCCTGTGTGTCCCGGACTCCATTTCCCATAATCCTCCTGTTCTCCTCACCTGCACTCACTTCCCTCGTCATCTCCCCATCAGCACTCATCACCTGCACCTGGACTTCATCATCAACACATCCTTTTATATGGACTCACTCCCTTCTCTCCTTGTCTGTCCTTAATGTTAACTTATGTGTTTTGGTTGCACCTTCTCCCTTGGTGTCAATAAATGCCTGTTTATTGTGGATCTCCGTGAACAGCTCGTCTCTGTAACCACTACATGTAACAGAAGGACAGACCAATATCGCTGGAGATCCACCAAACAACAAGTATGGATTTCCTTCTCTCCAAGGCTCCTACTCCTCCCGTGCCTCCCACTACCATGTCAGCAGCGGATCGGCTCATCGGGCTTCTGCAGTTTGGACGTTCGCTGGAGAGGTATGTGGAGGAGTTTGTTGAGTTAGCTTATTTGACAGGCTGGTCAGATGCTCGTTTAATCACCCTGTTTCTGGACGGACTGGACGAGAGCACAATCCGTTTTGATGAACCTGACGATTATGTTTCCTTAAACGATACTATTAATTTAATTCTGTATTTAAATGGCTCCAAATTCCTTGTCGAAGAGGTTCAGGATTCTAAGTGCTCATCTCGTCCAGTCCCCCCAGAAACACGGGTGGCCTGGCCAGTTTGTCAAGCTCCATCTTCCTCCACATATCCCTCCAGTGAATTGTTTCACTGTGTCCTGCTGGACCCACATACCTCTGCTGGGTCCAGAAGGCGGAAGAGGAGAAAGAAGCCGGCCAGTCTCAAACCTGCTCCAGTCTCCACCGCCGAGCAAGCCTCTCCAATCCCCGCTGAGCCCGCTCCAGTTCCTGTGGGGGTTTTAATAGTGTTTGAGGGGATGGACTGGACCCCTCTTCAAGCCAACGAGTCCGCTCCTCCAGTAGCTGCCAACGAACCAGTATCTCCACTCGCTGCCAACGAACCAGTATCTCCAGTCGCTGCCGAGCCAGTATCTCCAGTCGCTGCCGAGCCAGTATCTCCAGTCTCTGCCGCCAAGCCCTCTGCTCCAGGTACTGTCACACTTCCTGTGTGTCCCTGACTCCATTTCCCATAATCCTCCTGTTCTCCTCACCTGCACTCACTTCCCTCGTCATCTCCCCATCAGCACTAATCACCTGGACTTCATCATCAACACATCCTTTTGTATGGACTCACTCCCTTCACTCCTTGTCTGTCCTTATTGTTAACTTATGTGTTTTGGTTGTACCTTCTCCCTTGGTGTCAATAAATGCCTGTTTATTGTGGATCTCCGTGAACAGCTCGTCTCTGTAACCACTACACGTCACAAACGTCAACTCATACATTCAGGTGGTGATTTATTCATGGTAGAGGAGTTTAAGTTTAGTACAGATATATTTCACTCGCTGAACATTTTTCACTCTTCATCAAGTGATTTGCACTATTTCAGTTCAGCTCAATGCATGCGCAGCGTATGGTAGCAATATTCAATTTGAAATGTAATATGCAAAATTGCAATGCAATATGTAAAATGGCAATGCATTTCTATATTTAAGTTTACATACCTATTAAGTACATACACTTGGAACAAAATGATAATTCAAATTCAGTAATATAATTATGTTAGCTTGAGAATATAGTGGTCCGGGAAGTCCTAAAATAAGCCTAATGACTTGTTGCGGGAGGAACAGGTGACTGACTCTCCTAAGCTCAGCTGGCGACTGACTCTCTTCACGCAGCAGATGGAAAATTAAGTTGACTAGTCAAGCAACATTTAAATGATAGAAGTACTAGTTATTTGTAAAATGCTATAAGATATTTTGGTAACAAAGCTGTTTGTTAATGAGTAATAAGTCATTTACAAATGCATTATAAATCATTAATAATGCAGTTACTCTATGAATAAAAAGGCGACTTTAATGCAATACCTGCCAAATAGTGAGCCGTTTTTAACTCACGTTATAAATGCTTAATAAATGTTAATTTATTAACACTTATTTAACTCAAAACCAGATTCCTGGTTTATTTCATGATGCAGCAAAAATTAATCAGACTATTAGACTGAAGAGTGTTGTATTTGTAGTTTTCTTATTAATATCTTATTAATATCTCATGACTGACAGTTTTCTTACTATGTTGCTTACCAGAAGTTTCTGTCTTACCCATGATACTCTCCAAAAAGGTCATGATGTCTATCCACAGCAGTGTATAAAAAAACTGATTTCTTGTTTATCAAGAAGAAATGCAAACTTTATTTTGAAAATAAAACATAAGATAATAACCAAAACTTGATGAGATATTAATAATGAAAAATTTAATTCCAGTATTAGTTAACTGTGAACCTTAATGTAAAGTGGAAACCTGTAAACCATTTATTTATGAGTTATAAACATTAATAATCTGTGAAAGTCAACCTTAATGTAAAGTGAACTAATGTGAACCATTTATTAAATAGTTATGAACCATTTGAGTTATAAGCATTAATAATCTGTGAAAGTGAACATGTGAACCATTTATTAATGAATTATAAACATTAATAACCTGTGAAAGTGAACCTTAATGTAAAGTGAACACTTGTGAATCATTTATTTATTAATTATTAATGTACACACAGAAGTGTTTTTTTTTCAGATAATTTTATTTTTGATGCATGTATCAGTAAACACAACTTTAAACTTTTCTTTTACTGCACAAAATCACAGAGCATGACTTCTCATGAAAAGTGGCTTATGCAAGTAAACTAGAGAAACAATTAAGTATTCCAAAAAAGATAAGCATCACACCTATAAGCCAAACATATTTGATACAAGCTGAATAAAGGCACCTAAATATGTATTATTTTATTTAACAGTTGTGTAAATCATTAAATCAATGACCGAATGCACCGTTATAGAACATTAGCATATTAATATGCATTCAATAATTATTTTTGATATCATGATAAAGGTCACTATAACTTGAGTATTTGGCTTTGGCGATCCGCACTTGCAAGTACCTGCGCAGGAGCGGTTATTTAAGATAACTACAAATTAACACAGTGATTACTCATATAAACACTAGAAAAACATAGTCTGCGATTTCACCTCAGTTAGCTTATCCATCAAATCAGTAAACATCAAATCAGAAAGTTTTCAATTCAAAGCATGTTGGAACCGTTGATACTTTTTGGGCAAAAGCCACTAGATGGCGCTCCGGTAGCGCGGCCGCCATTATGGGGTGAAAATACTAACTGGACCATAGAATCCTTCACATTTTTACGCTGCCAAATCAGAACCGCAATAGAACAGTTTTATAAATTAAGTCACCAGTAAATTGTATGGCTCCTACAGTAAATGTTGTATTGTCTTATATATGTTTTATTACCAGTTGTGGAATCCAACCATTCAACCATCTGAGGTAACGTAGTTCGCCTGCTTTGAGTATTTCCATTTTATGCAACTTTACACATTTATTAATAGTAAATTAATAATAAATCATCATGTTTGCAGCGAACAACATATTTCAGACCTAGTGGAGTAATAGTAATAATATCTAGGTCTGAACTGAAATTGAGCGTTTTAATGGATCACGCTACAAACATAACGATCTTATAATACATGATGCATTGCTGTGTCCATTATCACATAATTCACACTTTTGGACACTTTTGCTTCAACGGACATTAGACAACACCGCAAAATCAAGCTGTTATATTCATATATTTATTGTCCAACATTCCCAATTTTTCTGATGCATGTCCTTAATTTAATTTCATATGCTGGTAATAATTCAGCGTTTATAAACCTTTTAAAGAATTTTAAGCCAAACTGACTGGGTTTCTAGAGAGCAAAGGTTTTAAGGGCATATTGCAGGTTAGAGCTTCAGTGATTCAATGTATGAAATAGATTTTCTTGAAAAAACATGTATAAATACGCTAATTAGGCTTCTGGAGATGTTTTTTGCAAGAGAATTACTTCTGCAACTGAAAAATGCCAAATCGGAAGTGACGTAACTGGAGGGAGTGCGATCAATATAAACAATAGGAAAACAATGGATCGCAGTGACGGTTCGGACGCTGAGGAAATTGTAAATGTTTATTCATACTCGTATAACTAACCACAGCCATACAATTAGCCTGCTATGTGTTTAAGAGAGCAGGACAGGCCAGGATTAGACAGAATAACGGTCAAAATAGACAAATTGAGCTGTTGTGTGAGGAGAACCAGTGGAGAGCAGGGCAGAGACCGGTGTTAGCTTATAGATACACTTTAGCTAACGATATGTAACACTGCTCAGATCACAATATTGTACAGATTATTATCATGAATCAGGTAACAGCAAAGCTATTGTTCATCTAGGAGTAACATCATTGATTACTAATAACAGAAACTAATAAATTTCATTAATATCCATCCACACTAACGTTACATGATATAGCGGTTTCACCACGACTGATTTGATAGTTAGCAAATGTAAAAAAAAAAAAACATACACACAAAAAAACAAGACTTACGGTGCACAATTCACATTTTCATCTCTTTGACAGATCCGTGATCATGTCTCCCGCCGGCGGCCGAACATAAGTAGTGTTACTGTAAGTGTTTCATGTAATGTTATCCTTTATTCATTCATTAGCCTATGTGTTATGAGTTTATTCCGTGCCGATCACTGATAGTGTGAGTGTCACGATCACCATCAGTTCCTGTCAGTTCCCGGACTACATTTCCCATCATCCTCACATGCACACACTCCACACCCATCACCTGTCGCCACATACAGCTTAGCACATCTTCTGGACTATAAAGGACTCACACACACACCACCTCTTGGCAAAGTCTTGTTAACCCTCTGGAGTCTGAGGCTGATTTGGGGCCTGGAGAAGTTTTGACATGCCCTGACATTTGTGCTTTTTTCATTTGTTCATAAACACATTAATGACACAAGTGTCATTACACTGTATTCAGCACAAACTAGGCTACCATAATATGTGAGGAACATGTATGTACATGTTTGTGTTTTTGAAGGAATAACGTATGCATGGTTATTGAAAAAACAAAAAACTTAAGTCACTGAAATAAGGCCAAAAAAAGTATATTAAATCTGTGTTCATAAGACTTCTGGGTATTGGAGGTTGTAGACTAGAGTTTTTGCTTCAGAATTATGTAAAAATTATGCTGCCTACTCCTTCATATAAAACAATATTGATTTAGTTTTTGTAAGTCACTTTTTGTCAAGAAACCAGTATGCATGGAGGCGTGAATGATCATGAATAATGGGCCATTTACACCTGAGAAGACAAAGAATCAAATAATAATGACCTGAAATGACTTGCATATTAATGAGGCCTTTCAGTCAGGTAGGCTGTGAAAAAACCCTCTGTAATCATGTCTCAGCTCAATTTAAAATAATGGTATTCTATTATATTCTTTAAAATATAATGTATTTCTGTGATGCAAAGTGTCTGAACAATTATGTTACCTCTGTGGCATTTCATATAGGCTTTTAGCTTAAAGCATGCACATTTGGAGAAATATTGATGGATTCTTATATGTTTATGTCAATTTTCTATACAGAGGAGTAATATTTATTCTATATTTATTCTATATATCATCACTATGAGTGCTGGATACAATTCATACTTGCAGCCAGAGGGCGCTCTGTACACCTTTAGGCCACAAATCCATATAAAGAAGAAGAAGAACCAGGAACTAACTGCATGTCTTCTAGAGTTCGCTAACCATGGCTTTAACATCCAGATAAACACTTTTCAAGACAATAAATACATGATTGAGATGATGTATGCCTGTATTGACTCATAATTTGCCTCTGAATAGCGCTGGCTCCGTGGGCGTGGCCGCATTAGCAGATAATGAGCTGAATCACTGACTTCTGACATGGCTCTCTTTTCATACAGATTACATAAACACAAAATGTTTGTTTTCGATTTGACTTGCAAGATTTAAAACCTGACATTTTAACGTTTCTTTAGACATAAGTTTAATTTTTTTTTGTCATTCGTATTCACTAAGTTACAGTTCATTTTCGGAGAACTATCAGATTGGACTTTGTTCAGAGGGAGACGAGAGATCACGCATCATGTTAGTTTTCTTTATTTTACAAAAAGCACAACATTTTGTTTTTACTCTGAGTGTACACAAATAAAAGAAGATATTCCACAGATTAAAATGGTGTATAACTCTTAATTGTATGTGCAACATTGACGGAGTATTTTGAGTCTCTTTCACACTGGTAAGAAAAAAAACGCGGTGGTATCGCCGGCGATACCCTCAGACCTCAGAGTGTTAACTATTGTTGCAATTCCGAGCGTTTATATCCTGTCTGCCTGTTTGTTACCGATCCTGTCTGTTTACCCGTTTACGATTCTCTGCTGCATACCTTTGGACTGTGTATTGTTTCCTGGACTGTGTAAGATATCTGCCTGCCTCGATCTACTGCCTGTACCCTGACCACGATTCTGCCTGTCCCTTGCTGTACCTGTCTGCTCCTGTTTGACCCTGCCTGTACGACCACACTCACTTTTAATAAACCTTGCGAATGGATCCCTGCCTGAGTCCCGCTTCGTTACAGAAGACTTCGACATACCCAGATCCAGCAGCTTTTGTGAGTGTTTCTGTTACCTCTAATATGAACCCATCGGCTCAGTTAATGTGTCTCCGTCAAGGAGAAAGAACCATAGAGAAGTATATCATGGACTTTATTGAACTGGCACCGTTAACTTGTTTTAATAAGGAGTGCCTCATGATATTTTTTCGCGGTGGACTATCTGACCTGCTCAGTTCCGTCATGCCATTGCATCAGCCTGATGGGACGTTGGAATGTTATATTGATCTGGCATTGCAGCTGAGCGGCTCTCCCTTTACTGTGGGTGTCGCGGAGGAACGCGACACCTCGCCTCTTCATGTAATGGCTGCCGCTAAGGAGAACTTTCAGAAAATGGCGGTCACAACAACACCAAGTCACGTCTCCTTTGATCTTCCAGAGCCCAGTCAAGTCGCCGCTGATCTTCTAGAATCACGTCACATCTCTGGATCTGTCCGGGAGTGGAGAGGATTGTGTTCCAGTGTGGCTGATCCACCGCTGATTTCAGCACGAGCGGCTGGCATTCCTAAGCCTCCACCTGCCGCTTCGCACCCAAGCCCGCCGGCCGCTTCACACCCAAGCTAGCCGGTCGCTTCGCACCCAGGCCAGCCGGTCGCTTCGCACCCAACGCACGCAAGCTCGCCGGTTCCTACGCACTCAAGCTCGCCGGTTACTACGCACTCAGGCTCTCTGGATGCGATGGACAAGATGGCTGCTTCGCCAGTGCCCACGGGCAAGATGGCCGCCCCTTCGGTGTCTGTGGACGTAGGGGTCGTTCCAGCCATTGAGTCTGCTCCAGCGCCCAAGCTTCTTGCCTTGCCAGCGCCGTCCAAGCTCCTTGCCCTGCTGGCGCCGCCCAAGCTCCTTGCCCTGCCGGCACCACCTGAGCTCCTTGCCCTGCCAGCGCCACCCAAGCGCCTTGGTATATACCTGAGGGTGGGGAGCTTATGGGTGGGAACCCTGCCCAGCCACGGCCAGCAACTGCCTCTGAACTGCTATGGCTGTTTACGGACTATAACTCTCTATGGCCATTTATGGACTCTGACCCACCGTGGTCATTTACGGACTCTGTCTCGCCAGGGCTGGCCACCGCACCTGACCTGCCGTGGTTGCCCAAGCCACCTAATCTGCCGTGGCTGCCTAAGCCACCTAACCCGCCGTGGCTGCCCGTGGCACCTGACCCGCCATGGCTGCCTGAGTTCCTGGATCTGCATTGGAGACCCCGTTCCCGTCTGCGTCTCCAATGCACCCACCCCCCACTCCCTATCTGTGCCATGTACGTCGCGAGGACGCGCCTTCCGGAAGGGGGGCGTTATGTCACGATCAACCATCGAATGGATCCCTGCCTGAGTCCCGCTTCGTTACAGTGAGGATGTCGTGAGTATGTAGTTGAGTGAACTTGAATGTATATGGCATGAATGAAATTGGAGTACATTACCAGCACATAATTCAAAACTGTTTTGTGTAAGTGTGAGACTGTATGCATGTGTACATAATTTGTATTCATCAGTGTTGAAATTGATTCAAGTAAAAACGGTGAAGAAGCATTGCATGTGTAAGTTTATTCATTTAATATTTAATAATTTACAGTAGTATTACAATGTTGAACTCCATCATATCGCCAGGATGATAATCCTCCGGTCTATAATGAAGTGTTAATGTAGTACTACTCATTAGTCCTGCATTACTTCCTGCATAGTTACTTATTAATGGCGGACCATTATTCTTAAGTGCTACCGATAACTGAACTCAAATGTAGGAGAACAAACTATAGTAAGCTATAGTAAGAGAAAACTAGACGTGACAATAATATATTAGGCTATACTTTATATACTCTTTCAGGTCACATCACTCTTTCAAGCATTTGTGTTCTGGCATGAGACAGGAGTTGGTGCTAGTGAGCATCCAATAAAGCCTTGCCACTTTTCATTAGAAGAAGTCACACAGTTACCAGTACTGTTCTGACTTGCTCTGAATTGCTCTGAAGTGAAATTTTGTGTTTACTGATTTGATGGGTAAGCTAACTGAGGTGACAATAAAATTCAACAATAAAAATGTCACCAGGAAAAAAATAAAATAAAATAAAATAAAAATCTTCTCTATGTGTGTTAATAAATACACGATTCATCTCACTTTACATTAAGGTTCACTTTCACAGGTTATTAATGTTTATAACTCATTAATAAATGGTTCACATGTGTTCACTACATTAAGGTTCACTTTCACAGGTTATTAATGCTTATAACTCATTAATAAATGGTTCACATGTGTTCACTTTACATTAAGGTTCACTTTCGGGCGATAAATCGGTCCTCCAATTTGATTTTATGTTTTGTTAAGATGGCTCTGATAGCAGCAAAGAAATGTATAGCTATAGATTGGAAATCAGAAGAACCACCCAGTCATGCTGTATGTCTTAGAGAACTTTTGTCCTATGTGCCTGTGGGGGAAAAAAAATCATCGATGCTTGAGTATTTGAATAATTTGGATGTTACATTGATTGAAAATTTTGATGTGAGATTGTAACCCTTCTTTACTTCAACTTTTTTTGTAATGTATTTATATATTTTATTATTATTATTATTATTATAATTTTTTATTTTTCAGATCAGCTCAAGGGCTTGTAATGTCCATGCAAGTGTTCTGTCTCTTGAGGGGTAAGACAGGGGTGAGAGGGTGTTTAGAAAAAATAGTTTACTGAACTGATTCTGTACATTTTTCATGTAAAAAATAATAAATATATTGATAAAGGTTCAATTTCATCTTGATAAACAAGCTGTGGATAGGCATCATGACCTTTTTGGAGAGTATCATGGGTAAGACAGAAACTTCTGGTAAGCAACATAGTAAGAAAACTGGCAGTCATGAGATATTAATAAGATATTAATAAGAAAACTACAATACAAATAGAGTCTAATAGTCTGATATTCAATTTTTGTTGCATCATGAAATAAATCAAGAATCTGGTTGAGAGTTAAATAAGTGTGAATAAATACATTTATTAAGCATTTATAACATGAGTTAAAATGGAAAAAAAAAAAAAAATGGTACAAAAGCTGTCACTGAGACTCATTGCATGTACCATTTAGGTACTAATATGTCACTTTTGGTATCAATATAGGCCTATGTTTAAGGTACTAATTTGCACTTGTTAGATACAAAGGTGCATACCACTTTTGAAGGGGTACCGCCTTAGTGACAGTTTTGTACCTTTTTTTTCTGAGAGCATGTTGTCTTTTAATAATGTTGTATTATTTTTTGCCATGCATTTTATGTATAATAATTTTACTTTTATTATCATAAAGGGGGGTTCATAATCTTAAAGTTATGGTATTTTTTACTTCTTTTAATGTGAAGTACTTGGTGTCTAGGCCCTAATGCTTTTTATTGTAAAGTACTTTGAGCTGCATTCCTTTTATGAAAAGTGCTGTAAATAAAGTTTATTATTATGACAACAAATGATGATATGGTTAAGCAACATGATACAGTTAAGCATCATCACACACCAAGAGTACTATTTTTTACAAATAGCATGTTTGCAAATGTGAAACTGCATTTTATACAGTTCAATAAACACATAGTTAATATAAGCAACTTACATTTTTGATGCAATAAATTTTCTGCTTTTAGTCAACGAAAATAGTTCCAAACAAAGATCATAAAATAACTTTTGCGCATCTCTGAGCAGCACACAGCTTTGTTTCGACTGATTCAATGATTCAATTACCCTTTATAGTCTGCATCTCATTTTGCATACTATCCATCATAAATAGTATGTTACATTAGTAATATTCAATACTATTTAGTAGGGATGTGACGAGACAGGTATCTCACGAGACGAGACAAGACAAGATTTTTTACACACTATTTTTAAGAAATCCTCAATGGTGAAATACATGACTAGAAAAAATATTCTGCAGGTGTATTTGAAATGTTTTAATTAATCATCTTGTAATGAATGTCGGGCGGGTGAGTACTTTATGGTTTAGGCTAGATTTGACTTTCCTTACCCTACCTGAATAATCAAGGGTTAAAAGGTGTACTATAAATGGTCACACTGACTAACAATGTACAACCTTTCATGGAAACAGTATACCCTTAATTTCTTTTTGACTGAAGAAAGAAGGACATGAACATCTTGGATGGGGGCGAGTATATTATCAGGAAAATTTTATTTGAAATTGGACTAATTCTATAAAGGATCTGCTGCTAACATCTTGGTGCAGATACCACAGCACACCTTCAGGGTTCAAGTGGAGTCCATGCCTCGACGGGTCAGGGCTGTTTTAGCAGAAAAAGGAGGACCAAAATAGGAGGACCAACAATGTTTCTGCATCTGTTTGTAAATTTTTTGTTAAAACACATATTTTATATATCTGCATCCACTAATCAATCAAAATAAATTTTCATCAATTTACTTAAGTACACTACAAATCAAGTAGTTTTGTACGTTCACTATAGTAAAATTGTAAAGGAGTACTAAATACTTTTACTGGGGAAATATTTTATTATACATATTTGTACTTCATCCACCACTGGTTATTCTTTCTTTACTTTGGTTTAATTTTCCACTTTTAGTTTTAACTATTAAGTTGTCTCTCACCACTTGTTTTATTTTACTTTTAAGGTTTTTAATTTTCCTTTTGTTTTGTTATTGTTTTGCTTTTGTGATTGTGTTGCCTCTCCTTGTTGTGTTGTGTATTCACTTATTTCATCACAATACTTCGATTAATCAAAATTTGTTGCAATTACAGAATTGGTCTAGAAGGAGTCAGAAAGTTAAAAAAGGCAGAAGTTTTTTATAGACAAATGAAAACATTTAAGGATTTAAAGGAAAAAATAATCCTTAAATGTATTACTGCACCACCTAGTGTTGGATAGATGAATCTGTTCACTTGAGTAGACGCACGCATTTGGGACCTTCCTGACAAGTTTGTGGTCTCTATGAATTACAGTCACTGATGCCCATTATACTTTTATGGCAGAAAATTAAAGAAGAACAACAAATCAGTAACAAACACAATATGTTCAGGCACCTCCAGTGCTTGGACCCCTAAGAAAAACAAATCTTGTGTACATACCAAACACACAATGTAGGATGAATTACGGTTGTTTTCTGCAGCAATGCTGAGTGAGCCTGCGGTAATGAACTGAGAGGAGAAAGAGTCAAGAATCAAGGCTTCTGTTGGAATATGTAACTTGTATTATAAAAGATGAAACAAAATTGTATAATTGTTTCTTACGATGAGAGATCCCCAGAAAGGAAGACCAAGCACGATAATGAGTGATGGTATAAAACTGTTCATGGCAGCCACGATGCCCAACAGTAGAGTCAACAGACCTATGGCTATCTGGACACTCTTAGAAAAAGAAGAGAATCTTTTATGAAGTAAAACGGTATTAAATTTTGGTCAAAAATATAAAATGTACAACTGCTCCTTTATTTAGAATTTATTCACATACTTTTCTTACCTCACACTGACATGCAAACATAAAAAGATTTATTCAAAAAAAGATTTATTCAAAACTTCTCACCCCAAATGCTTTTGGTTTGCTTTTTATAAATGCCGAAACATTAGTCCCAGGAGCATTTGTCCCAGGAGCATTAGTCCCAGGAGCATTTGTCCCAGGAGCATTAGTCCCAGGAGCATTTGTCCCAATTCCAACTGGTGTTGTTTGAATTAGTGGTTGAAGCTGGGTGCCATGCGCTGGAAAGTTCACAGGTGTTTGAGTGTGGGAAATTGACCTGTACAAAATCATAGTAAATCAAGGAATAATGTAAAGGATACAATTATAAAATAGATTCTCTATGTAAAAAACTTTCCAGTTTATTTATTAAAATATTATATACTGTATACTGAGGTCTTAGTATTGCTTAAACACTTAATCCACATTTCCACTGCAGGAACTTTTCCCAGAGGACCAGGGCCTTTGGGATGGTACTCAGTGTGTTTCAACCGCAGGAACCAGGGTTTAAATGAAGTTCTGGGTAAAAATTTCCCCCTCAGAAAGTCCTTGCTCACAGGGTAGTACTTTTTCAACAATAACAAAAAAAAGTTCAGTAACTTTGGGGGGTAGGACTTGGGAGCTAAACATGCTGATTGGTTGACTCCACGCAGCATTTTATTTCAAACACCATTTGTAAATGTGTATGTAGTAAGAGTTGTTTGCTATTTGAATCAACAATGGAGTTTAAAAAATACGATGATGGACCGACGACGAAGTTTAGGCTTTATTAAGCTTGAATGCGGAGGATGAAATCCAGCAGGAACTGGAAAGTCACACTGCAGTACTACATCACCGGACTAATCTTCACTGTACTGTAGACCGCAATGGAAATGCAGACAGCAACAGGTGTGGGGGAAACAGTTCTTGGGACAAATGATTCCAATAAATTCAGTGGAAATGCAGTTAATTCAGTTATAGTAGTTATTACCATTGGTTAAATTATTGTCAAAGTAACATGATGTATAGCTAATTATGGTGTCCCCTACTCAAAATTTGTGCTTTTCTGAATTTCACCCATCCAAGTTTACACACACAGCACAGCAGTGAGTATTAAACACACAACCAGAGTAGTGGGCAGCCATTTTTGCTGCAGCGCCCAGGGAGAGATTGGGTGTTCGATGCCTTGCTCAAGGGCACCTCAGAGTGGAATAGAGCACTGTTCATTCACTCCCCCCACCTATATTTCCTGCTGCTACTGGGACTCAAAACTCACAGCCTTCAGGATACAAGTCCAACTCTCTAACATTAGGCCCTCTAACTGCCCTTGTCATTAACCCTCTGGAGTCTGAGGCTGATTTGGGGCCTGGAGAAGTTTTGACATGCCCTGACATTTGTGCTTTTTTCATTTGTTCATAAACACATTATTGACACAAGTGTCATTACACTGTATTCAACACAAACTAGGCTACCATAATATGTGAGGAACATGTATGTACATGTTTGTGTTTTTGAAGGAATAATGTTTATGCGTGGTTATTGAAAAAACAAAAAACTTAAGTCACTGAAATAAGGCCAAAAAAAGTATATTAAATCTGTGTTCATAAGACTTCTGGGTATTGGAGGTTGTAGACTAGAGTTTCTGCTTCAGAATTATGTAAAAATTATGCTGCCTACTCCTTCATAAAAACACTATATTGATTTAGTTTTTGTAAGACACTTTTTGTCAAGAAACACAGTATGCGTGGAGGCATGAATCTGCATGAATAATGGGCCATTTACACCTGAGGAGACAAAGAATCAAAAATAATGACCTGAAATGACTTGCATATTAATGAGGCCTTTCAGTCAGGTAGGCTGTGAAAAAAACCCTCTGTAATAATGTCTCAGCTCAATTTAAAATAATGGTATTCTATTATATTCTTTAAAATATAATGTATTTCTGTGATGCAAAGTGTCTGAACAATTATGTTACCTCTATGGCATTTCATATAGGCTTTTAGCTTAAAGCATGCACATTTGGAGAAATATTGATGGATTCTTATATGTTTATGTCAATTTTCTATACAGAGGAGTAATATTTATTCTATATTTATTCTATATATCATCACTATGAGTGCTGGATACAATTCATACTTGCAGCCGGAGGGCGCTCTGTACACCTTTAGGCCACAAATCCATATAAAGAAGAAGAAGAACCAGGAACTAACTGCATGTCTTCTAGAGTTCGCTAACCATGCTTTACAACAACACTTTAACATCCAGATAAACACTTTTCAAGACAATAAATACACGATAGAGACGATGTATGCATGTATTGTCTCTGAATTTGCGTCTGAATAGCGCTGGCTCCGTGGGCGTGGCCGCATTAGCGGATAATGAGCTGAATCACTGACTTCTGACATGGCTCTCTTTTCATACAGATTACATAAACACAGAATGTTTGTTTTTGATTTGACTTACACGATTTAAAACCTGACATTTCAACGTTTCTTTAGACATAAGTGTAATTTTTTTGTCATTAGTATTCACTAAGTTACAGTTCATTTTCTGAGAACTATCAGATTGGACTTTGTTCAGAGGGAGACGAGAGATCATGCATCATGTTAGTTTTCTTTATTTTACAAAAAGCACAACATTTTGTTTTTACTCTGAGTGTACACAAATGAAAGAAGATATTCAACAGATTAAAATGGTGTATAACTCTTAATTGTATGTGCAACATTGACGGAGTATTTTGAGTCTCTTTCACACTGGTAAGAAAAAAACGCGGTGGTATCGCCGGCGATACCCTCAGACCTTAGAGTGTTAACTTTTTCACGCAGGGTATCTATTTAGCCTCATTAAATAAAGATGAAACATTAAGTTACAAAAGCTATTCAGTCAAGAGTGATTTCTTCGTTTTTTGTCTGTTGATTAACATTAAACACACAAAGCAGGAATATTAGACTGCTGTCCCTTTAAGACAGATGTACATTGATCCAGTACATTGAGACTGATACACATGCGCTGTCAGTCTCGTTTTTCTCTTAAGACATAACCTACTATGTTTGTTAGGATATGCGTTAAGGATTTTGAATTAATCGCATGCATTGACCTGTTAACGCTGACAGCCCTAATATAAGTACAAAGTGCATATATATTCATACTTTGATAGATATATTGGAACACCTAACCCCACTTCTCAACAACATAAAAAAACACTTGTGTATTTTTTAATACGGTAATTTCATAATGGCGATGTATGTCCTATGCCTTCCCTATTCTACTTACGGAAAAAAATGGGACTGGCACCGCGTTCGTTCCGTAAGTTGAATAGGGAAGGCGTAGGACATACAGCGTAAGCTTTTTGAAGAATCGTGCAAGGCGATCATTTGTGTTTATAAAGCATATACCGTTGCATTTTTTTCAAAAATGAGTGATCGTTTCTCTAGATCAGACCCTTATTACTCGTCTGGTATCGTTTAAAGCCCTTTGACGCTGCACTAAAACTGTAATTTTGACCTTCAACCATCTGGAGGCCATTGAAGTCCACTATAAGGAGAATAATCCTGGAATGTTTTCATCAAAAACCTTCATTTCTTTTCGACTGATGAAAGAAAGACATAAACATCTTAGATGACATAGGGGTGAGTAAATTATCAGGAAAAGTTTATTTAAAAGTGGACTAATCCATTAAGTGGTGCTGAGGCATGGGCGTAGAATAGGCGGGGAAGGGGGTCATATTTCAATTGTACAATTACATGTTTCCAAACTTTTGATAGGTACTGTATTTTTTCCCCCTGTATATTGTATAAAATCCATGAGGACTTAATGCACAAGTGTTTGTAGTACATAAACCAATTATAAAGTTGACAAAATATAGGGGGGGATTAGATATTGGTTATTGTTCAGCAGTGTATTTGATTTCTTATTAAAAGCAAATTGATTTCAAGTTAAACACAAGAGATGAGATTAAAAAAAAAAATCTATGAATTACACAAAGGTCAGATAAAAACTGGTATTACACCCAACATTTCTGTCCCCCTCACTTCTGAAATGATGGCTACGCCCCTGCGCCGAGGGATCCTGACCGAGCGTCAATAAGAGACGAGTTGGGAGTGAAAATGTGTTGGTCAATATCTTCTCAAATGTATAGATGTTCATAATATGCGAAACAATGATAATTTAGTTTCTAAAATATAAATTGTTTTTGTACTGTTTAAAAATACATACATGTATGTGTCTATGACTACAAAATAATATATTTTGTTTTGAGTGGGGAATATTAGTGATTGCTAATGTAATATAGTTGCCCCTCATATCAGCGATCTCAAAATTTATTTATTTATTTATTTTTACAGTGACCAGATACCTGCACCATAGATGAGTCCTGCTGGTTCAAACCTTAAATCTCTTTAAATAAACTGTTTTTCTCTGAGAGTGCCGATATCTACATGAACAGTAAAATAAGCTCCATCAGTGACTAATGATGGCAGATCAGTGTTTTCTTCAGTGCATAGCAAAAGAAAAAGAACCCCCATTGATTATGTGAAAATAATAAATGTATGATTGTGTAAATAACTAAAAAATAAAAAAAATAATGAATGTGCTTTTGTACGTATGAGTACAAATGTATGTGTCTGTGTTAAAAATGTTTTTGCAAACAGCCATTGATCAGTGAATATATGCATATAATATGGTGCCAGTGTATTCGGACTACTGACAAACAGCTAAACACATACTTTCCATCATATGGTGATCATTTGGCCATTTTGGGATTTTGCAGACATAATGCTAGTAACATGCCCCAATAACAAATTTGAGCAATTAATTAAAAAAAAAAAAAAAAAAAAAAAAAAAAATCAAAGTATAGTTCACTCAAAAATTAAAATTTTTCATCTTTTATTCACTCTCAAGCCATCCTAAGTGTATTGACTATCAGACGAACAAAATTATGCCATTTAGCTTATGTGGTTAAGGGAATAATCCAAAAGTTTACAAAATATTACTTTGTCAACAATACAGTCAAAGTATTATATTATTTTTCACCCCTTTGGTGAAAATCAATTTTTTAATGTTGTTTATGATATGCTTTAAGACAAACCATGTGCAATTTCATGAGTCAACACCATTGCTGACTATTTTCTATTCAAATTTGCAGTGAAAAAATTTGCTGGTGATTATGACGTCACAAACTACCTTGTAACCAATCACATCAATGTGCCGACAGGCTTTAGCATATCATTTACCATGATCGCTCTGAAGCAGTCTCTATAGAATATATCCTAATATATACTTTCTGTTGATACAGCGGGCCGGAAGGTCCGAAAATAAGACTAATGACTGACTCTCCTCAAAGAATATACACTAACAAGAAGCGACACTCAATAGATCGTTCCATTGAAACACCGGCGCCCAGCAGCAGCCCTGCGTTTCCGCCATTTTGTGGTGAAAGCGAGTCGTCAGTCCACTAGTTTCTATGACAATATCAACTGCTTTGTTAAAAAAAACTACATTAAAGCTGAAATCCATCATGAATGATGACAACACAGAATAAAATACTATCACTAGTGATCATCAAATCCTTTTAACAGTTTATTTTACACACTTTGTGTTTAAGTCTTCCACTTTTTTCACATCTTTGCTCTCTAGAAACCCAGTCAGTTTGGGTTAAAATTCTTTAAAAGATCTAGTATTAGCATTATAAACATTGAATTAATACCAACATATGAAAATAAATTAAGGACGTGCATCAGAAAAATTGGGAATGTAGGATAGGGTTGTAGCTAACGATTATTTTGGTAATCAAGTAATCGTTTGATTATTCTAACAATTCCTCGAGTAATCATGCGAGACCAGGGTTTGAAATTAACTTTTTCACTCACCAGCCAATTTGGCTACTAAATTTTTAATTCATTCAAACTTCTACCAGCCAAAAATCAATAAACCAGATTAACTGTCACAAATTTGGATAACAAAACCATGTCATCCAGCCATTGCTTCACTTCTTTTTTATACGAATCCTTTTCACCAAAAATGTATTTTATTGGACAGATCAATACAGTAAAATGTATTTTTGAAAAGATAAAGGACAAAATATATTTGCAGTTACATATTAACAAAGTTATTCTGCTCTTGCTTTAACAGGTTAGCGTAGCAGATAGCTAACATAAGATCCATGAAATAAAGACCCAGGAAACCGGAGTAGAGAAAGGCCTTTTAGGAATGATCTTTCCAATCTCTTTTTTAAAAAGACTTAGATCTTCATAAACTACCAAAGGTAAAGAGAAAAGAGTAGCTGCTGCATGTCTTCTCCATAGATTAAAGTCAGAAGCAAAACAGAAAAACTACAGCAAGAGAGGAGGGACTAAAATATGAGAACTCAAATGCAATACATATTTAAACCACTAGATGTCTCTAATGCAACACAAAGTGGGGGCAGAACAAAAGTCATAGTCAGGTATATTTAATAAAAACAAGTAACACAAAAAATCTAGTCTTTAAAAAATCATTACTTTTGACCCACCTGTGTTACTTTTGTCCCAACAAACGGGGTCAAAAGTAACAATGTGCGACATAAGTTCAAACATGAAACACCACTTGGAAAAGTAAAACCTGAGTAAAACCTGCCAAACTGGCCTGTGATTTGACAGCGTTACCCGCCACAGTTGATTTTTACCCACATTTGGCGGATGTTAATTTCAAACCCTGAATATAGGCCTACATTTGAGGTACTAACCACTTGTTAGATACAAAGGTGCATACCTCTTTTGAAAGGGTACCGCCTTAGTGACAGTTTTGTACTTGAGTGCATGTTGTCTTTTAATAATGTTGTATCATTTTTTACCATTTTATGTATAGTTTATTATCATAGAGTGGGTTTTCATTTTAATCTTTTATTTATTTTTACTTCTTTTAATGTTAAGTACTTGGTGCCTATTGTTGGCCCTAATGCTTTTTCTTGTAAAGTACTTTGAGCTGCATTCCCTTTATGAAAAGTGATGTAAATAAAGTTTATTATTATGACAACAAATGATACAGGTAAAGGAACACTCCACTTTTTTGAAAATAGACTCATTTTCCAACTCCCCTAGAGTTAAACAGTTGAGTTTTATCGTTTTCGAATCCATTCAGCCGATCTCCGGGTCTGGCAGGGTCCGTGTATCTTTTGGTCATTCGTTTTTTGATTTAATAATGAAATCGGAAAATTGAAAAACGGCACCTTTTTCGTTTTTCATTTTTTTAACACAAACGATTTTTCGTTTTTCGTTCAGGGGTAGAAAATGAATAAACAACTTGAATATTTGATCTCAACATGTGGGCGGGAATGAAACACCCCTTTCCGCTGATTGGTCAACCAAACATTAAACTGTGCCGTCATCAGTTCTTCCGCAGCAGAATAATAGTCCTTCGCTGCGATGGATTTAACGCGTTTATTGCAACAATATTATCACTTTTAATTGTACATTTAATTTTAATCTCTATCTCTTGATCTCTATCTCTCAAACAGCCAGACTAACGAATGACTTGAGACACAATCGAGGCAGAGCCTATAGACAAGGCTTTCTTCTGTGTGTCCATAAAAATGCGTGTTTAGCTCAGAAATATTATTATCTCAGATATAACAATTTACTTCGCACCTGCACTCCACAACTCCCTAATAGCCAACACCTTTTACACACTGCCTGTTTTAATATTGCTGATCACCATCGTAGTTAATGTTCACAGCACATCCATTATAGTTCTATTATGATTTTTATTCAGTCAACAGATGGATATCATAATGCCATTATCTAATGTTTCAGTGATTGACTTTAGTGAAATATGAATTTCACATAACGATTTTACGGTGAACTTGTTTGAGTTATATGAATAAAACCCTGAAATAAGTTTTGTACAATAACCAGAGATGAAGGTTTTCATATTTAATGCCATCTACCAGTGTCAGAAATTAACTTTCCCATTGGGACAAATGATTTTCAGGGTATTTTTTTTACCTTTATATAATTCTTTCCTAATCTTATTAAATATTTATGCTATCTATAATGTTAAATTCTTAAATGTAGTCAAATAATTTAGAATAATATATGACACTAGGCTGTTACCAATTAAATCAGTATCAGTCAACTGCATGATGCTTTCAGAGCTACTTACAGTAAATACATTTACACATTAATTACAACTGTATAATATAATGAGATTAATATTTTAAACAACATTTTTATTCAGAAATATGAAATGACAAGATGAAATAATACTTGGATTATGAAAGTAATATCGCCAATAGGTGGCGGTAAGTCATTGTGTTAAAGAAGGAGTCATTTATTAATTTGTCGATTCGTTCAAAGCGCTGATTCATTCAGGAATAAAATCAAGTGGCTGTCTATATTTGGTCACTGAATCATCGTCTATATTAATGGGTTGTTCAAAGACTCTTATTCATTCAGGAACGAAACAACTCTGTGTGCCTACTGCGAGTCAGTCGCACAACTGTTCTTTGACTTTATTTGCTTTGGAGGTTTAGTTGGCAAAGAAAATAACCGTTCTGTCTGCCATCCGTTAGCCGGCCAATACTTAGGCCTAATATTAATTAAATTATCTCAGTGTATTGCCTAAAACAAAAGTTCCCTTTCAGTCGGTCACGTTCGACGTACGTCAGTAGTGACCGACGAATTGGGATATCGCAAGAGAGCCCCTATTAGCTTCGAGAAAACTAAAACAAGCCAATGGACATTGGCGTGCGATATTTGCATAACGCACCCCTCCCCTAACAGGTGCATATAAAAGGGGAGGGAGATGCAATCGCACTCTGTCTTTCACTTCGGAGCCAAGCTTTGGTGTCCTACAAGCTGGAGAAGATCTTCAAAACAAGCAGAATCTCTTACCGTGTTTGGCGTTATGACGCTGCAGCGAGTCCGAGAGCTTCAGGGTCCGGCTAGGAACAACGGCTGTGAGACAGCATTCCACTGTGATTCCAAGTGTTTGGTTTGCGATTTGGCCGGGTCCCTTGTGTGTGTGTATACACACTCTCGTGACACTCCCTGTGTGTCTCATTCACAAAAGAGCTGTGATTTCCCCCTTCTACCAGACTTCACAGACGAACCCTGCATCTTGATAGATGTCATTTCGTCTGTGCGCTACTGGATGTGGTCATTCCCTGGTCCCTGCTGATGGGCACAATTGCTGTATCACGTGTTTGGGCGTTCAGCACGCTGAGGCAGCGTTTGTAGATGGTTCATGTTCTCATTGTGGGAACATGACTATCGTGGTGCTGAGGTCGAGACTCTCATTCCTTGGTTCTCAGGGAGTGGGGGTCCCCTCCCCTTGAGTCCTCGGGAGAGGATGACTCGGCTGAGCCCCCGTCTCAAGGGGCGGCGGCTGTGGCTGAGTCGGATCCTGAGTTGACGGCTGTGCTTTCCCGGGCAGCCGAGAAGGTCGGGCTTGTGTGGAACCCTCCACCGTGTCCCGGTCCGTCTCGGCTTGATGATTGGTACCTCGGGGCGGGTCGCGCTGGTCCTCAGCGTCCCGCTCCGATGCCATTCTTCCCGGAGGTGCACGATGAGTGACCAGGTCTTGGCGGATGCCGTATAGTGTTCGTTCGAGACCAGGTCCCTCGTCCGCCTTCACCACCCTGGATGGCGGAGAGGCTAAAGGTTATATGGGGATCCCTCCAGTCGAGCGGTCTGTAGCGATGCAGTTGTGCCCTACGGCCGCCGGCTGTTCTTCCGTCCCGGGCCTGTAAGTTCTCTTCCTCTCTGACGGAGAAGGCTTACAGAGCTTGTGGGCAGGCTGCCTCCGCCCTGCATGCCATGGCCCTTTTGCAAGTATACCAAGCAAAAGCGTTATTGGAAATGCCGCAGGGTGGTCTTGACCAACATCTGCTGGGGGAGTTGCGTGCTGCCACCGACCTCGCTCTCCGGGCGACTAAGGTGACGGCATGCTCCGTTGGTCAAGCGATGGCTACTCTGGTAGTCCAGCAGCGCCATCTATGGCTAAACCTGGCAGACATGAGGGAGACCGATAAATATCGGTTCCTGGACTCCCCCATGTCCCAGGCTGGCCTATTCGGCGACGCAGTGGAGAGCTTCGCCCAACAGTTCTCCGCTGCCCAGAAGCAGGCTGAGGCGATCAAACATGTCCTGCTCGTCGCCGAGGGCGCCCGCCCGCGTCATCCTCCGCCCCTGCTAAGTTGGCCAAGCAGCAGCCTCCACCAGCCAAACAGCAGGGAGCCGGCAGCGGACGGAGTGCCCAGCCCGCTCAAGCCAAGCCAGGTGGCAAGAGGTCGAGGAAGTCGTGATCCTGAGATGGGCGACCTGGAGGAGGAAGTTGCAGCTCTTCGGGGGAGGATTCCATCATCTCCTCCACTCCCGGGGGAGGGCCGGGAGAAATTTGTTGTGTCTGTCCCGCCGCTGGCTCTCCGGAGTCCAGCGGTACCCACCTTTTCACAGAAAGAGCTGTTTCCTTTCCTTCCTCCAGGTCACAAGATGGCGTGGTTGTCAGGACCCAGGGTTCTGCCTCGGTGTCCGCAGCCCCCTCTCAATTCGCCAGTGGGTGGCAGTCTGATGGTGCAGGCCGTACCACGTGTACCGTCTCCCATCTGTACTGTCACCCCGCAGAGTCTGACTCCACTTCGGGCCGCTGTGCCGTCCGAGTCGAGCCTCAGCACTCTGCCTCGCTGCCCCACTCCCGGTGCGCCTGTGGTGCCTTTGGTCCCGCTGGTTCGGTGTCTGGAAGCCTGGCTAGCACTCCCCAGCCCGTCCCGCTGGCTCATTCATACAATCAGAGTCGCTACTAGGCGATTCAGTTCGCCCGGCGTCCCCCGGTGTTCAGAGGTGTCCACTACACTGGACAGCGCTCCTGTTCTTCGGGCGGAGATTGCTGTCCTCCTGGCGAAGGATGCAATCAAGCCGGTCCCTCCAGCCGATATGAAGTCAGGGTTCTACAGTCCCTACTTCATTGTACCAAAGAAAGGAGGTGGGTTACGGCCAATCTTGGATCTGCGAGTCCTGAATCGGTCCCTTCACAGGCTGCCGTTCAAGATGATGACGCAGAAACGCATTTTCGAATGCATCCGTCCCCAAGATTGGTTCGCAGCGATAGACCTGAAGGACGCGTACTTTCATGTCTCGATTCTGCCTCGTCACAGACCCTTTCTACAGTTTGCGTTCGAGGGTCGGGCGTATCAGTACAAAGTCCTGCCCTTCGGGCTGGCCCTGTCCCCACGCATCTTTACGAAGGTTGCGAGGCGCCATTGTTTCCCTCAAGGACAAGGCGTTCGAATTCTCAACTATCTCGACGACTGGCTCATTCTAGCCAGCTCGCGAGAGCAGTTGTGCGAACACAGGGACATGGTGTTGGCACACCTTAGCCGGTTGGGTCTTCAGGTCAACTGGGACAAGAGCAAACTCTCCCCCGGGCAGAGAATCTCTTATCTCGGTATGGAACTGGACTCGGTCGCTCAGACTGCGCGACTCACCGAGGAGCGCGTCCAATCAGTGTTGAACTGCCTGAGTACGCTCAAGTGCAGGACAGCGGCCCCACTGAAAATGTTTCAGAGGCTCCTGGGGCATATGGCATCCGCAGCCGCAGTCACGCCGCTCGGATTGCTTCATATGAGGCCGCTTCAACACTGCTCCACGGCCGGGACCCGAGATGGGCGTGGCAACGCGGCACGTTCCGTGTTCCTGTGACACTGAGCTGCCGCCGTGCCCTCACTCGATGGTCAGACCCCTCGTTCCTGTGGGCAGGAGTTCCCCTCGAACAGGTGTCCAGGCATGCTGTGGTCCACCAGACGCCTCGCCTCAGGGTGGGGTGCCACGTACAACGGGCATGCAGCTTCAGGTCTATGGATGGGGCCTCAGCTGCATTGGCATATCAATTGCCTCGAGTTGCTGGCCGTTTCGTCTTGCGCCTGGGCCGCTTCAGGAGCTGCTGACAGGCAGCACATTCTAGTCTGTTCAGACAACATCGCGACCGTGGCGTACATCACCACCAGGGTGGTATACGCTCCGCCGCATGTCGCAACTCACCATGCCATCTCTGTTATGGAGTCAGAAGCATCTGAGGTCGCTTCATGCCATTCATGTCCCAGGTGGTGCTCACCGTGCAGCCGACGAGCTCTCACGCAGCCTCCACTTGCGGGTGAATGGAGACTCCATCCCCAGGTGGTCAACTGATATTGCAGTACTTCGGCGAGGCTCAGATAGATCTGTTTGCCTCCAGGAGAATGCTCAGTGCCAGTGGTTCTATTCCCTGACCGCAGGTACTCCTCGGGTGCTCTGGCACACAGTGGCCTCGGGTGTTGGCCTCGGGGTCTTTCTCAAGTAGGCGTTCCCCAGTGAGCCTTCTTGCACAGCTCCTGTGCAAAGTCAGGGAGGACGGGGAGCAGGTTCGTGCTGGTGGCCCCTTTATTGCCCACCGGACATGGTTTTCGGACCGATGCTCCTCACGACAGCCCCTCCTTGGCCGATTCCTCTGAGGAGGGACCTTCTGACTCAGAGAGGGAGCACCCTGTGGCACCCGCGTCCCGACCTGTGGAACCTCCACGTGTGGTCCCTGGACGGGATGCGGAGGTTCTAAGTGATCTCCCCGCAAGCGGTTGTAGACACTATCACTTCCGCTAGAGCTCCTTCCACTAGGCCCTCTATGCGTTGAAGTGGAACCTGTTCGTTGAGTGGTGTTCTCTCACCCGAGAAAGACCCCCGATCATGCGGTCAGATCTGTGCTTTCCTTCCTGCAAGAGCGAAGGCTGTCTCCCTCCAACCCTCAAGTGTATGTTGCCGCCATTGCCGCACATCACGATGCAGTTGATAGAAAGTCCTGGGGAAGCACGATCTGATCGTCAGGTTCCTGAGGGGGGCGGAGGACTGAATCCCTCGCCTCCCCGCCCTCCATACCCTCTTGGGATCTCACCTTAGTTCTTTCATCGCTTCGGCGTCATCCTTCGAGCCTTTGCAATCAGTCGAGTTAAAGTACTGTCCTTAAGACCTTCCCCTGGTTGCATTGGCCGCTCAAGAGGGTAGGGGACCTGCACGCATTTTCGGTCGACGAATCGTGCCTGGAATTCCAAAATTGCGCACTTTACCTCAGATTTCATTAATAGAATAAGCCGGGCCGTACGCAGGGTTTCATATTTGCCGAGGTCAGAAATGTAGTTTGCTCCCCTGAAAATTCAGATTTCCCGGTGTACATATGTGCATTTTTAAGAGTTTAAGGCCAACAAATTGGATAACAATTTAAACCATGTCAACAAATAAAGCATGCACAGTTTTGAGGCAGCTTTAATCGCATGTTTGGTAATTTCATGACTTAACTTACAATAGAACACGACGGTGCACGGTCGTACTTTCTTTTGCGCTTTATTAAGAATAATAAAGTAATTAATGCAGAGCGCGCCGGCCGCATTTGCTCAGCAAGTCTGAGTCGTGCGCGCGCTATCTCTGTGTGGCAACGCTGCGTGACTCACGCGACAGCACAGATTTTGATAGGTGGTCAGCAAATATAAAAACGGCAGTGTGTCAAAGGTGTTGGCTATTAGGTATTGTTGAGTGCAGGTGCGAAGTAATATTATATCTGAGATAATAATATTTCTGAGCTAAACACGCATTTTTATGGACACACAGAGGAAAGCCTGTCTATAGGCTCGCCTCGATTTGTGTCTCAATCATTCGTTAGTCTGGCTGTTGAGAGATAGAGATCAAGATTAAATGTACATTAAACGTGATAATATAGTTAACCGCGTTAAAATCATCGCAGCGAAGGACGTTATTCTGCTGCTCTGAAATGCGGGAAGAACTGATGACGGCACAAGTTTAATGTTTGGTTGACCCAACAGCAGAAAGGGGCGTTTCATTCCCGCCCACATGTTGAGATCAAATATTCAAGTTGTTTATCATTTCTACCCTGAACGAAAAAACGAAAATCGTTTTGTGTGAAAAAAATGAAAAACGAAAAAAGGTTTTTCATTTTCCGATTTCATTATTAAATCAAAAAACACAAATGACCAAAAGATACCGGACCCTGGGCGGTACCACTTTTAGCATAGCTTAGCATTGTTCATTGAATCTGGAGCCAATCATTTTTGAGCAAGATGCTAACGGTCTAAGAGGTTTTGATATTTTCCTATTTAATTTGCATTTCCATTGTGTACTAAGACTGACGGAAAATGAAAGTTGTGATTTCTAGGCTGATATGGTAGGACCTATACTCTCATTCTGATATAATCAAGGAATTGCTGCCGTAACCATGAGTGCAGCAGGCGCAATGATATACGCAGCGGCTGTCTGTGACCCCGTTTGCACAAGGAGTGCCTTGCAAACCATGGAGAATTTTGTGGAGGCGCTGCATAAATCATTGTGCCTGCTGCACCCTGGTACGGCAGCAAATTCCTTGATTATACGCCAGAATGAAAGTATAGTCTCTTGGTCTTTTGAGCGAGATGCTAACGGTCTAATCAGATTCAATGAACTATGCTAAGCTATGCTAAAGTGGTAAGAAACGGTAAAACTCACTGTTTAACTCTAGGGGAGTTGAAAATGAGCCTATTTTCCCAAAAAAGTGGAGTGTTCCTTTAAGCATCATCACACCCAAGAGTATAATTTTTTACAAATAGCATGTTTGAAAATGTGAAATTTGTATAAACTGCATTTTAGACCATTCAAATAATATAACCCTTAATATTTATAAATATTTCTCAGATTGTGTTCATCAGAAAGAAGAAAGTCATATACATGTAGGATGGGTTGAGGGTGAGTAAAACTTGGGGTAATTTCATTTGAAATGAAATAAATCAGTTTGGGGACATCACCACTGATTGGGTCAGCCTCAAACCATTGAATTGCAGTTTTGACCAAGACTTTGACAATCCTAAACTGTTGTAAAAATTTCCACTCTGTTAATACATTTTATTGGTATATCTGCTGCTGTTGTGTTTGCCCTGCAATTTGACAGACAGTGATTGGTATTACCCCGGATATGAATCGCTGCAGCAGGAGCAGATGTAGTCTATTCTTATTGTCCTTATCCTGACCCGAGAGAGAGAGAGAGAGAGAGAGAGAGATTGCTGCCAGAAGTTGATAGAAAGAATTGATATATATTAATATGATAATAAAAGTTGATCAAAAACACACAGGACTAATATTCATTAGATTTACAATCTGCATTTTTAGGGACAATGAAAAGTCAATAGCTGTGACCCGAAACCGCTCCCCTATCCACTATATAGTCCACTATTTTGGGTGCGGGCCATTTTGTAGTGGTGTCAGAATTGATGAACGACTTCATTCCCTACATTCGTCACTACTTTTATACCCACATTCTGACTACACTATTTCAAGTGTATATTCGATGTACACTTGCTGAAGCACTTATTTCCTAAAATTATGTGGAGCGAAAGGCAAGCGAGTGTGATCCAGAGACTACTTTACAGCTGCCTTAACATTAAATGTAATTGCATTTTATTCTTTTTCCTTTTAAAGACTCATTATTGACTAAAAACATACTAAAATATAGGAGCCATTATTACATAGGACTAGAAGGAATTTCAAAATATAGATTAGTATTTTTTTATCTCAAATTAATAGGCTTACATCAGTTAAGGGTTTTATACAGCAGGTGGTTGTAATAATTCGTGGCATTGTGTTAACTCATTTGAAACTTTTAAGAGAGGATAATTTAGTGGAGATTAGTGGAAATTCA